>BGNK01000904.1:74936-155228 GCA_003297005.1 Symbiodinium sp. clade A Y106
TGTCGATCTGCTTGCCCATGACGAGCTCCCACACGCTCCTGAAGCTCATACACTCTTGATACTTCAGAAGCTGAGCATGCACCCTCTTCGCTACGACGATCACGCAAAAAACACTTTGTGGAAACATGATGAAATGTCCCCAAGTCGCTGCTCTGGGCCACTGTAGCACTCGGCGACCTTGTCGAAGCTGGTGGCGCCCTGGTCGGCATAGCTTCACACGGGCTGGGTCCGTCCTTGGACGACGTCGGAACTATGCGATCGGGCCAAGCTGCTAGAGCCGGACGCACAGCACAAGAGCACTGTACAAGCTTTGTTGATTCTAACAGCTCTGCTGCAAGGCGGAACTGCGTGCCACTCGATCCTAACAGCATGCCGTGTCCATACAAGGAATCACGGCCGAGTTGCTGTGATTCCGCTTCTGCGACTGCACCCAGGTGCGCAGGTTCCAAGAATGCTTTGAACGTCTGCGCTACAAGTAAGTTTAGGGGTGCTACAGATCAGAGCCCTTTTTTCCCACGCTGCAGTGCGTCAGGAGGCCTTGGCATGCTCCGCGCGGCCGTTGTGGTACGCACGCAGCAGCACGCCTCGCCCAACCCGAGGAATACTGAAGGCCACCACTCTGCAGAGATCCTAAAATCGCCGGGAGAAGGGGCGTCTCCCTGCAGAGCTGTGGCCAGGAGCATCCCAAGCTACTGGTGGCTGTGCCAGGTCACTGGCCGAATTGTCAGTGCAGCCCACAAAGGGACATGCTCTCTATGCATCTCTCGCAATGCAACAGCACAAAAGACGCCATATCCAGTATGGTCCAAAGCATCCGGTAGCCCGCAACTTTTGCAGGGGCCGGAGCCTGACTGTACACAGCTATACAAGCATGCGTCCGGAGAACAATACTTAGATTTGTCAACTGGCAAAAGCTGTGTGGCAGGTGGCCGACGCGGGCAATGGACTCAAGAGGCAATGTCTACTGAGCACCTAGCAACCAGCCAAAAAAGGATTGTCGAACCCACGGTGCTGACATGGGGGCCTTAATATTTAGAATAGGCTTTTGGGGCCCAGTATACTATACTTATGCTAAGGAACCCCCCAAATAGTATTGGTAATTGTTTAGGCCCCTATATTACCTTGTTCACTACCGACGTTTCACCACTGTACCACATTGGGGGCTCAAGCTCGAGTCGACTGCATACAGGATGACATTAGGGATCGATCCATAGCATGCTGTCAAGGCTAAAGCGTGCTGGAGTGATGCTGTGCCCAAGGCGCTGGGAAACCCGATTCTGCCATACGGCCCACAGCAGCGAGCTGACGCACGTGTGCGCGAATTTGATCATTTGGTTCAGGGACTCTGCATGGTGGCGCGGCGGACCTGCAAATGGAGCTGTTGGCATCCAAAGTGTCCTTAATTCTTGCCATGCATCTTATGTGGCTTGCAATTTGCTATGACCGCTGTACGAAGCAGAAAGCAACCGATTTCGCAACCTGAGCACTCAGGCAAGTGGTCCAGGAACCCCTTGTACTCGCACAAAATGATTGAGGCAGGGAGTGAGAGAGAGAGCAGCGAGGGAGAGAAAGAGAAGAGAGAGAGGAAAGAGAGAGACAGAGAGAGAGAGAGAGATTCTATCGCAGCCATGCTACTACTGATGCCTCTACACAGCAATCTGCTGAGATCACGCAGGCCAAACCTGAACCTGAGCCATGGAATCGGCCGCAGTACAAGTACCTGAGCACTGGGTTTCGGGTTTAGGGGGTTCAGGGTTTAGGGGGTTTAGGGTGTAGGGGGTTTAGGGTGTAGGGTTAAGGGGCTACTGGAGGAAAAGTTCTTCAGGAGTTTTCCGAAGTGGTATCCAGCCGTGCTGCTGCAAGGCATTGGTCCGTAAGATGCTCGATCGCTCTTATGATTTCTATTCTTGGCAATTGCTGCCACGACCACCTCCACCATCATTATTACCAGCACAACCACCACCACCACCACCACCACCAGCACCACCAGCAAAAAGCACCACCACCACAGTGACCGAGACTCATTACCATCGCCATCGCCATCTGTCACTGTCACAATATCGCTTCAAGCTGTGTTCATCATACCTATCATCATGTCTGTCGGGAGGGGCATCTCAGGACGTAATGTGGAGGCCTAAGTCATTAGACCACGGTTTCTCGGGGATTTATACCCAGAACAACATAGAAGCCTTGACAATCGTATTCTTGTACTGTTGGTACTTCTAAAGGGATAAGAATACAGATGGGAGTTTCCAAAAATACGGGACCCTAATATAGTACCCTAAACAATAGGATCCTTATTATAAAAGACCCCAATATAAGGTACCCCTAATTTTCGGAAACTCCCAGATATTTCGGGCCCCTTTCTTTGAAGCTTCAAGTTGTGACCGAAGCTTCGCAGGGTGGTGGTTTTTCCTTCGGCAGGGCGGTTCTTGACTCCTTGACCATCACATTTGGGGGTTTCCGAAAATGGGGGACCCCTAAATAGTAGGATCCTCATTATAAGGGCCCCCAAATAAGGTACCCCTACCCTCATAGAGTACCCTAAGTAGTAGGATCCTTATTATAAGGGCCCCAAAAATAAGGTACCCCCTCATTTTCGGAAACTCCCATTTAGAGTTTGGGGCTCAGTTGGGGCTCAGAGGCTTCGGTTTTTTTGTGTGCGTTCCCTTTGATTCAAAACCCGCAAGGTCGGATAGCTCCCCCAGGGGGTCCATATACACTACCATTATGGAATTAGGGCCAAAAGGCCATCCCCATTGTGGTTTTGGGGGCCTAATTCCATAATGGTAGTGCATACGGACCCTCTTGGTCCGGAACTGGCCGCCTGAAGACATGCAGTTTCTGGCATGTTCAGGGTCTAAAGATTAGGTGGAAAATGCAGGAGTTCGTCCTTCAGCATTGGCCCACCTGCGAGTCCCAGACTAGCCGGGGAACACTGCGCCGGATCAGTGTTGCAGGGCCACCACTTGTAGCCCTCGGCGCATCTCTTGCAATTCCTTGGATGAAGCAGGAGGACGAGGAAAACGAACGAGATGTAGACAAACGGTACTTGCAATGCTGAATGCTTTGACTTCTTCCAGCACCGAAACTCTGTGGGTTCAAATCGAACCGCTTCCGAAACAGGCCAAACACACGTGCCCGGAACCGATCATGAAACCCGTCTGAGAGCTCGGCACTCCCACAAGCATTGGAAATACTACGACTAGCGCTACGAAACCCCAAAACCCCAAAACCCCAAACCCTGAAATCCGAAACCCTAAACCCCAAACCATCACAACCGGCCTGGCTTTTCCTGTGATGCTTGTAAAAACCTCGCGACTTCCAGATAAGGTGCTCGACTGTGGCGCCGTTGGGTGGCAATCCCTGCAGGCTGCAGATATTCGAACAGAAGATAACCTGCTGTGATAAACTGTAATGTACTGAATTATGCCAGAAAATAGAAGAATAACATGTACTCGAATATAGTCTCATGTAATCTAATATGGTACGGCATCATGTCATACCATCTAGTAGACTATAATATGATATCATACAGTACCACTTGGTCTAGGGTTTGAGGTTTAGGGCTAGTTTGAGAGCAGCATACAGCAACGCTGCAGATACTGACAGATCAAGATCGAAGAAAGAGAAAAACATGGTCAGACGTGTGTTGGACAAGCTGAGAGCTGCGGAACCCAAGCACACCAAGAGCGCGGCAGAGCGATAACAGTCGGGAAACAAAACGAAAGCTGACATGCAAAGCAGCCATTTCTAACAAGCAGGAACCAACGGGACGCATTAAGCGGGACGGAAAAGCCTCAAAGACAGCAATGAGCAACCATGGGAGCAAGGGGTTCAGGGTTTAGGGGTGCCTGGGACTATAGACTATGGTAAGCTAAAATGCACAACAATGTCCTATAACATACCATAATACACTATGAGCATTATGTTACAATGTAGTGTAATCATACTCTAATCTACTCTAAAGTGCTATAATATTCCACAGCGATCCCGGGAACTGCCTGTGTCGGGACGCAAACCAACCCACCGCTGCCGCCACCCGGTGTGGTGGTGGCTCGGGTGGTCGCCGGCGCAGTCTGGGTGGTTGTCGCCGTGGCCTGTGCAGAATCTTGAATGTCAAGGGCACGTCACCTCTAAGAAAATGCAGAAACAGTACCTAACAACACAAGCCTGTAAGTATACTATAAAGTTACTCGCATACACTACGATGTACCTATATGCCATCATAGATTCGTCTTCATGTACTACGATGTACCTATATACCATCCAACATCCTGTAAAAGACCGCAAGACCCGGAAGTTCTTGACTGAGGCCGGGGCGGACGAACAGTCGCAGAGCTGCCCAGCGCAAGGCCATGCCTCTTCAGGGTTCCTTTAAAAGGTACCTCAAAGGGCTCTATAAGGAGTCTGTAGTAGGGCTCTGTAACATAAGGGCCTTAACAAAGGGTTTTTGGGGTATGTTGGGTATGTTAGAAAAAAAGAACACGGAACCCGCAGAAATAGCACAGGCAGGGTTGTAAGTGACTCAATTCTACCTCGACCTGAGTCTGAGTCTCTTGAGCCTCTCAGCAGGGTTTTGGGACGAGGGGTGGGGAAGGTGAGGGAGGAGGAAGATGATCAAAATCTCTGTCTCATTGCAACCATACGAAAACAGTCGGAATGTCAAGAGCAGTAGCTTGCCAATGGGCCATTGCTGCTTTACCTGCATACTACTAGCCATGCAGCTGTTGCCTTCGTTGGCTGTTTGCTCCTTGTTGTAACATTGAGACACGCGGTTGTTGAGGGCCTTCAGCAGAAATTTCACGATTTGGTTGAGCTTGGGCTTCGGGCTTACATGTTGAGACTGGGGCTAGTAGCCAGATAAGTAGGATTGCAATGAGGATTAGCCCACTTAGGGCACTTATAACTGTATTTATGAACTACCTACTAAATACCCATACCTCAAAGAACCCTCAATAATTGGTATTATTGATATTCCGACCACTGCTTTAACCTGGGGTATCGAACTCCACCCGCATTGCAGAGAATTCCATATTCCAGGGCAGCGGACCTGATGTGCGCGACAACCTTTCGCGCTCCTAGCTTTCTAGCATAGGGGCTTTCATGATTAAACTGGAATAGGGTTCCTTTGAACGCTCCTATGAGGATCTATAGTTTCTGGCTTTTGCGGGCTTGAAGGTTTGAGGGCATTAAGTATCAGAATGGGTTTGGAAGTGCTATACTGTAACCGCAAGTGAGATCTCGAGGGTCGGTATTACTGACTATCCAGGCCTCTGTCTATACCCATGCCGCATGCCCCGCACAACTAGACGTACACTCCTAAACCCAGAAGCAACGAGCCTACAAGAAGCTCGGTTCCATGATTTCAAGGGCTTAGGATTTAGGGTTCGAGGCAGAGCATCCCACTTCAACTTCAACAAAGAGCCCTTGTTTTGGTCGAACACCACATGCTAAGCCCTATCCTATACCCTTCTATACGCTCTCCCTAACGGAGTCCTGGCTAACATTATTCCCTTATGAGTCCTATGCTAGTATGTAGCAATAATAAAACATTCCAAACTCCTATGATTATTGCCACTATATAACACTTTCCTATTCGTTTGTTTGATTTGGGCCTCGGCAGGCAGCCGGGAGCAAGCCGCTTGACACCTGGCATCGCTGCCGCCTTGTCTCAGGCCGGCGGCCGTTGCGCGACAGCCCTCGGAGAGGGATATGGGGTTTCCGAAATTAGGGGTACCTTTTTGGGGGTCCTTATAATAAGGATCCTACTATTTAGGGTACTATGTTAGGGTCCCCCCATTTTCGGAAACTCCCATATGGGCTGGAAGGTCTGAGGTTTAGGGTCGTGGGTTCGAGGTTTAGGTATAATTATAGGTTGGACAGTGCCCTCATACAGTAGCCGTCTATTATGGGGGCTACTTTTAAGGGCCTTGTACACCTATACTATCAAAATAATTCAACTGCTTTCGGGTCGGGGCAGTATCCAAGATATAAGGGCTTTGCTATACAGGTTTCTATACAGGTTTCTATACAGGTTTCTTCCTTAAAGGGTTCCTTGAAGGGATCTTTAAGGGGATCTATAAGGAATATACCTGAAATCATTTGGGGCTTCATATTATGATTCCTTAATGAAGGGGTATTGGGCTCTCTGGGTACCTATTGAGTCTATTGAGCGTCCCTGGAATAAGGTACTACTACTTGATGTCGAATGAAGGGTCTCTCTTGGGGATGCAGAGCGCAGCTTCCAGGAGTGACGGTAGGGTTTAGAGCCCAATACCCCTTAATCAAGGAATATAGCTTAAATCAGAATATCAAGCCCCTAATGGCAAGAAGAGGGTACCATGATACAAGGGCCCCCGCCTCCGGGAAGTTCGTGTAAGGCGAGTTTCGGATTAGACTATTGCTTCCAGGTTTCGGGGCTAAGGGTTTGGGGATTAGGGTTTGGGGGTTTAGGGGTAAGACGGCCGTTGCATAGAGTTGTGTAGGGCTAGCACGGAGCTCATAAGGAGTTTACGTGGGCTTGGGGGTTGTTACGATTCGCTCTTTCCATGGCGATGCGATTTCGAGCTAAAGTTGACCCAGACCCTGTGGGGGGGTTCTGTGTGTTGGAATGTCTTCTTCCCTGTTGCTGGGTGCTCCTTTGCTAAATACGGTGGCGTTAGAAGAGCGATTCTTTGGGAAAGGGGTTTGTTGGTATTAGGCGTGCCTCATTCTTTGTGGTTCTTATAGTGGAATACTACCACTTGCAGTCCATGTCAGGGTTTCGTGTTTGTGAAGGCCCCCACATGCCTTCACATCACAAGCATAGCTTGCTTGTCGAAAACAGGGAGGATACTCTAACAGTCGAAGAGTCCCTCTTCCCAACAACAGCAAGTACTGAACTCCAAACAGTCAAGCCCAGCTGCAGCCGAGACGGTCATGGTCGTGGTTGTGGTCGTGGGCCGCACGGTCGGGGGCACTGTGGTGGGGGCAGCCGTCTCACCTTAGGCGGAAGTGAGCCCGCGAAAGAAAGCTCTGTTCACTGAAGGCTCAAGCGCTGCCGGAGGGCCCTTTTTTGCCTGGATCGTGCTTTACGCACCAATTCCAGAGGCTTTCTGCCCCACACCCGGCCCATGCACCTGCACCCTTGGAGCAAGCAAGGGACTGAACCCGCAAGATGCTGGAACCCTAGGCAACGGGGACCTTTGCAGCCAGTCTATCTGGAGGCTTCAGGCCTTAATTAAGTCAGATTTTGGTCTTGCCACCCTCCAGGTGTCCGGCTAAGCTAAGATTGAAACGAGCGCCCCGTTCCCGGAACAGACAGGCTGTGTGGAAACACTCCAGGTCTCAGGACGCTTGAAAAGGGCATTTAGAATGGACGAGGGGGTTCTTCAGGGTCTGTGGCGGTCCCAATTCTGAGCCCCCAAGCCGGTCAAAACTGCTGCGTGGCTTCTTCCGATCACTTCTTGGTTGCTACGAACATGCCCTGGATGATCTTGCCTTCCTTGGCCAACTTCGCCATGAACTCGAAGTCCGAAATCAGCTTCTCGTATGCCTTCTCGTCCCAGCCCAGGAGCTTTTTGGCATCGTAGACGGCCTGGTGCTTCAGCATGTAAGTGTAGCAGTCCATGGCTGGCGAAAAGCGGCCGCTATTCTGGGCAACCTGCACCGTGCAACCGGCCTTCTCCAACATCGCAGCATACTCCGGCACCGTCGGAATGGCTGGGAAGGTCATCAGCCCCAGGAAGCGCTGCGCCTCCTCGTCCGAAAGGTTCTCACCCTCCATCCAGTCGGTGAAGAAGATCTTGCCTCCTGGCTTCACGATGCGAGCAGCTTGATCCACGATGAGCTGCTTGTCGGGCATGTAGCACCAAGCATCCTTGCTGTAGACGAAGTCTGCCGAGGCATCCGGAAGGCCGTTCTCCAAGGAGTTCGCGCAGATGAAACTGATCTTCTCATTGAGCCCTTCCTCTTTTGTGCGGACACGGCCGGTCTCCACCACGGACTTCGTCAGGTCAACGCCCACCATCTGGTCAACGCCGCAGAGGCGCACCAGGCAGCGCATGCCGCCGCCGTTGTTGCAGTTCAGGTCCACACCCTTCATGCCTGGGCCGACGCCGGCTTTTTCAGCAACCTCCATCGTCGAGGAAGCCCCGCCGATGTCGATCTGCTTGCCCATGACGAGCTCCCACACGCTCCTGAAGCTCATACACTCTTGATACTTCAGAAGCTGAGCATGCACCCTCTTCGCTACGACGATCACGCAAAAAACACTTTGTNTGTCGATCTGCTTGCCCATGACGAGCTCCCACACGCTCCTGAAGCTCATACACTCTTGATACTTCAGAAGCTGAGCATGCACCCTCTTCGCTACGACGATCACGCAAAAAACACTTTGTCGAAACATGATGAAATGTCCCCAAGTCGCTGCTCTGGGCCACTGTAGCACTCGGCGACCTTGTCGAAGCTGGCGGCACCCTGGTCGGCAAGGAGCTTCATAGCTTCGGAGGGGCTGGGTCCGTCCTTGGACGAAGTCAGAGCTATGCGATCGGGCCAAATGCTCGAGCCCCAAGCAACGCGCAAGGATGCAGAACAAGGTTTGCCGCTGCCAAGAGCTCTGAGATCAGTGCAACTGTTTGCAAATTGGTCCTCACTCCATGGTCTTTCCAACATTGGCAATTGTTCGAGTTCCCCTGATCGTGCATGCATGCAAGACCTTCTTGGGGCCTGCATCGCAGGGCACACAACCCTGTGACACAGGCTTCGACACACCCCAGGCTACAAGTGAAAAGAGTTATACGGGAACAGCAACTTTAACTTGCTCGTCAAGCCCGGCAGCCACCATGAAACCTTCCAGCAAACACAGAACACTCCACTTCCCAACAGGATATCAGACATCTGCCGGTGTCCCAGCTGCTGCCGAGCAGCTGGTTGAGGGTGCCGCTGAGAGGCAAGAGCCCACGATGTCGAAAGCTTCCTGGAGGGTCCCAAGAGGTGGCTCGTAAGCACCAGAAAGCCACTACCAGGAGACCTGACGCCGACGATAGCAGCAGCCGCAGCGACAGCAACAGCAGCAGCAGAACAACAGCAAACAGCATGAACCAACCCTAATAATACTGCTGATGGACAAAATCCTGCATTACCCATAATAAGGAATATACCATAATTCCCATAGTTTAGGGTCCTTAGGGTCATGCAGGATTTTGTCCATCAACCGTAGGAAGGAATCCTTACGGGGTTAACTCGAACCTGAACTCCTTAAGACTCCCATAAACCTCAAAGGCTATGAAAAAAAAGACGTGCCGCCTCAACACTTTTCAATCTCCCCTTATTTCGAAACTGAAATGACTTGAGCCTAAACTACAAAAGTTTCGGTGTTCCTGGCCTGGCGATCAACCACGCGAGAGAGGATGCAGCGAGTTTGCTCCTCAAACTTAGACGTTGGGCACCGCGTTAATAATATTCGGATATTCGGGACCATAAGGGGGATTAGGTCTAGGTTATCTGAGGACATTCGAGACCATAAGGGGGGTACTAGTACTAGTTTATCCAGACGGATGTATTCAAGTCTAACTGAGGTTTCGGGCTTAGTTTGGGGATTGGGGGGCTGTGGGGGGGCTCAGGGGTTAGGGTTTAGGGTTTTAGGGTTTAGGGTTTAGGGTTTAGGGTTTAGGGTTTAGAGGTTTAGGGTTGAGGATTTAGGGTTTAGGGCTTTTTGGGGCCGCTTTGGTCTATCTGCAAGTGAGCCCTTATTGCATCTCGATGCCTCAAGCATCTCCTTCAAAGGATGCTGGTTGCTGAAAGGATCATGGAACTTATTAATGAGGATTATTATGAAGGTATCTATGTTCGCAACTGATATAACCCCAACTATTTACAACCTGACGTACTAGGTCCCATGATCCTCCAAGTACAAACAGCCCCTCAGTTGAAGACTTCCATCTGGGAGGCACACTTTCCACACCAAAGCCTGATAGAGCCCGAGGCCTGATACACAGGTAACTAGATAATCATATTCATGATCGTCATAATATGCAGAATAATGATGGCGAAGAGCAGAATACTAGGAATCTAAAAGAAATAGATATTTTCATCCGAAGCAGGGCTCTGAAAGCTCGGCAGACCCCAAACCGACGAGAGGCCACATAACATAGGGGCCCTTAGTAATTCAGGACAGGGTTCCGCGGTATATTATGCTACTGTACTGTGCAGGGGCCATAAGAGCGATGATATCGCTAATTCTTTAGGCGCCCATATTTAGAGGCGAAGCCACCAATACCAAACCCTAAACCTTCAAACCTAAACCCTAAAACCTAAACCCTCAACCCTCAAACCTAAACCCTAAAACCTAAAACCTAAACCCTCAAACCTAAACCCTCAACCCTAAACTCTAAACCCTAACCCTGAACCCTAAACCAAACCCAGAATCCTCGTAGCTGAGATCGAAGAGATCTTGGCCGCAGCCTGGGATGACACCTCAGGTCGGCAAAGCCCATGGGAACCTGCCTCCCGAAAACTACCCGGAAAGCGCAAGATGGGTTCAGGGTTTTAGGGTTTAGGGTTCAGGGTTTAGGGTTTCGAGTTTAGAATATCCTTCACGAAACTTGCAGTAGCTTGAGGAGCATTGCTGAATTGACTGATTTTGATCTTTGGGCCCAAACCAGCTTTGGGTATTGAGATCCGGCAGGAGCCAGAACATACTTGTCCATTCTCGGAAAAATAAAAGGAAAACAGATGATAAGCACGAGAATTATTACGATCCTCATAGTGGTGGTGACAATCGTCAAGTTCGACGTCGACGGCGCTGATGCTTGCGCACTATCGCTAGTCATCATGAAGCGAACAGGACGAGAATCATCACACTTGCATTATGTTCTTCAAAGCGCCCGAAATACTCACAGCAATTCTAGGGTTCCTCGTGGCAGTGTGGTACTGGCGGCAGTGGTGTGACGGTGGCGGTAGGAAAGGTAGTAGTGTTTGTGGGTGGGCACTGATAGCTAGCAGGGCTGGTTTTGACCGTTGCCGGCTTGTAGCTCCTGGTTAAAAGAAAGCGGTTGACAAGTTGTTTGACCCTAAGTTCGATTTACTTCCTCTCGCTGATATCGTGAGGGGCATTAGTGGAGTCGGCGACAACGGTGGATGTGAGAGCCTGGACATGAGGATTGGGTTTAGGGGTTTAGTGGGGCTGGGGTGTTAGAGTTTTGGAGTTTTGGGTTTTGGCCTCAGGGTTCAGAGAGTTTTAGGGTTTTACGGTTCTAGGGTTTAGGGTTCAGGGGGGTTTGGGAGCTCGGGCAGGTGTAGGCTCGGGCAGCGGAGTCTGCCGGGAGGGTCGAAATTTGGATGTCGGGAGGCTATTCGTCCGCTTGTACCAGGCAGCCACCGACTTCCAGCCGTATTGCGGGCTCTGGAAGAACCTGCAGGCACTAAAGTTACAGAGGAACTCCGGCTTTCCAGCGAAGGCAAAACTTGGGACACGGCCTGCACCTTGAAAACTATGCACGACAGTAGCCACCAGCACCGGCAGCGGCAGCAGCAAGAGTAGTAGGAGTAATTTACCAGTCGGAATAGGATCAGGAGTAGCTGTAGCAAAACCATGGCAGCACCGGTAGCAGTAGCAGCTGCAGAAGCAGCAGCAGCAGCAGCGGCAGCAGCAGATGCAGTAGTAGTAGTAGTAGCAGTAGCAGTAGCAGTAGCAGTGGCAGTGGTAGTGGTAGTGGTAGTGGTAGTGGTAGTGGTAGTGGTAGTGGTAGTAGCAGCAGGAGGAGGTAGGAGGAGTAGCAGTAGGAGCAGTAGGAGCAGTAGGAGCAGTAGGAGCAGTAGGAGCAGTAGGAGCAGTAGGAGCAGTAGGAGCACCAGGGGTAGTGGTAGTGGTAGTGGTAGTAGCAGCAGGAGGAGGTAGGAGGAGTAGCAGTAGGAGCAGTAGGAGCAGTAGGAGCAGTAGGAGCAGTAGGAGCAGTAGGAGCAGTAGGAGCAGTAGGAGCAGTAGGAGCGGTAGGAGCAGTAGGAGCAGTAGGAGCAGTAGGAGCAGTAGTCGTCGTAATACCAGCAGCAGCGGCACTAGCAGTCTCAGCAGATTAACAGTAGCAGCAGAGTAGCAGCAGCCGCAAAGGCAGCGGTAGCGTTAGCTATTGCAGTAGCAATAGCAGAAGCAGGAGCAGCTGGAGCAGTATCAGGAACAGTAGCAGGAGCAGGAGGTAGTGGCAGCAGTGGCAGTAGTAGCAGCACTAGTAGCAACAGCAGCAATAGCAGCAGCAGTATCGCTACTGTCGCAGCAGCAGCAGCGGCAGCACCGAGAGCAGTAGCAGTAGCAGCATAAGAAGCCGTTTGATGACGAAGATGACCTTGACCATGACCATGACGACGACCATGGTCATTCAGAACGACGACTTTGGATTCAGCTATTGAAAACAACTATATATGGAGATGCGGGTGTGAAAACTCATGACTACAAAAATGAAAATGAACACGATAGCGAAGACGATGAGGATGGGGATGGGGATGGGGATGGAGTGTATGATGATAGACATGTACAATCCATAACTGATGATGGTAGTGATGGTGATTAGGGTGATGATAGTGACGGTGATTGTGATAGTGATGATGACGATAGCTATGGTGATACGACGACCATGCTGGCGATGGCGATGATGGCTGTGCCAGTGGTGATGTTTCTGGTCTGCCGCTCGTGAAGATCACAGATGGTGATGGTTTACTTCGGCAAATTGTAATCTGAGACACATGCCAGTTGACCACCACCACCACCACCACCGCCACCGCCACCACCGCCACCAGCAGCAGCAGCAGCAGCACCACCACCACCACCATTGCTACTACCACACCACAATCAATATTATCGGTGCTGCTACCGACTGCGACCAACAGCACCGCCAACTACCATGGACGCGACCGGCACCGCCACGACAGCAACTACGCTACTTCCCTCACGACGACGACGACGACCAATACCAGTACCCCTGCCGGAAGGTAACCCCAAGCCGCCCAAGCCGCAAAAAGCCGCGATGACAACGGTAACATGGATACTCACACTAGAGAAAAGAATAATCTTGGCCGGAGTGCTGGAACTGGGACGGAGCGAAAGCGTTGAACTGAGAGAGGTAGTTCCTGGGCTTCAATCCAAGGAATTGCTACAAGGACTTTCTTCGCTGATGTCGCCATGCTCAGAATTCGAAGGCTCAGACTACGAGGATTGTGATGCGTGGCTCTCTAGGCTCTGCCCCATTAGAACCGCAGTAGCATTGTCCGCGAACGAATTCGGAACATCATGACGAAGCTCGAATGCTGTGGTGCGAGGATAGCACACCAATAATACCTACGGTAATGAAGAAAACCTACCGACAAGAATACGACCATAATAACAACAATAATAATCTCTAGTACCCACAACAGCTATGATAACCAAAAAGGCTGCACCTACAACAGCAACTGCTGCAAGAACCAGCTATAACAGTAGTCAGAAGACTACGTACATGACCAGCCACGCTTCTTCAAGCTTCTGGAATGCACTACTATGTCCGTAGTATTATGCGCATTATCGTTGTTATTATTACCGTCATTCTTTATCACTAGGTTTTGTTCATTATCATAGGTGTTATTGGTAACAGCGTCGTACCCCCAAGCTTGGATTATCAGCGATCTCCCAAGGCATGTATACCTCGTCATTGTTGAAGGTCCTGAGCCCCAAACATCGCTGCAGGATATTGCTGCTTCAGTCATCAACCTTTACATAACGCAGGACCCTTAGTAGTTAGACTAGGGTTTGAGTAAAAAACTTTTGCATAGGGAGTCTAACGGGTATATCAAGATTGTTTAATATTCCGACCTCTCACTTCCATGGAATACTCGCGCAATGACATCCACCGACACTAAGACATCTGAGCATCATCCCGGGGAAGAGCTGGTCCATGTCCTCGAGGTCCCGCACCACGGCTTGTTAACAATGAGGGTCTTCACAAAGGTTTCTTCTCGGAAAGGTTCTATGATACGGCTTAAAATATCTAATACAAGTTCTATAACAAGGGCCCTACAACAGGCGTTTAGGCGGGGTCCTTATATTTATTTCGAATATGCTGCTATTTAGGTCTGCAACAACTCCTAAAATCTCTACCAAAGGGTTTCGGTGTATACTGTACGATAACGATAATAAGGAAGCGCAAGGGATATTATACAATATTTTTGGGCGTCGATATGGTTGATGGTAGCTTTACATTGAGCTGGTCGGTTCGGAAGGCTTGTATCCTGCCCTGTCTAACTTGCAGGTTGTAGGCCGTCTCACTATTTGTAATAGTAATAATAAAGGCAGTAGTAAGAATAAGTGTAATAATTGCAATCGCAAGAATACAAAACAATATTGATGATAACAACAAGACGAAAAATACCAATAAAGCAACAAGAACTTGAATAAGTAATAGCAATAAGAAAAGTCAACCACACAGAGATCTTCGCTTAAGCCCTAAAAAAGGTTATATAAGTCCCAAACTCAGGGCTTTCCCAGGGACTGGAAGAGTGTTTAGGGGTTTAGAATTTTTTTAAAAAACTGTAAACCCCTAAACGGGGTTTAGAGTTTGAAGCTTGGGGCTTAGGGTTTAAGGGCTTAGGGCTTTTAGGGTTTGGGGTTTAGGGGTTTGGGGGTTTGGGGCTCGTGCTTGCCCGAGGGCTCTTCCCCGAACAGGTTCACGAAAGTCTCCCTCTAAAGTCACAGAGGGATTGGGTACGGCCCCCAGACAGTAACAGTCTATAATAGGGCTACTATAGAGGGCCTAATATAACTGTATTACGAATATTCTCCAACTGCTACTGAATGACTGAGTGGGGGCAGTACCCAACAGAGAGAGAGATAGAGACACTGAAAGAAGACGAAGAGAAACAGAGCGAAAGAGAGAGAGAGAGAGGGGGGCGAGGCTTCAGGCTTGCCAGGTGGGAGCCCCAGCGGCGCAATCCGACTATGGGAATTATGGTATATTCCTTAATAAGGGTAATTTGGGTATTGAAGGATTTATATCATCAACAGTAGTACCCTTCTGAAGCCCTTATAAAAACCTACAAACGCCTCGTAAGCCCTTTATGAAAGCCCGCAAAACTCAAGACACAGGACCTCTGCAAAGCTTGTTGCTGAATTTTCCTGGACTCCTAGATCATTGCGACAAAACCCAGGAATCGAAAGACTGCCCTCTTTCATTGAGACCTGGGGTGTGGGGTTCAGTTGGGGGTTTAGGTCCAAGTGTTCAGGAGTTGGGCAGATTTAGGGTTTAGGGTTTAGGGCCTTTAGGGTTTAGGGTTTAGGGTTTAGGGTTCAGCAGCTCTAACTCTGGAAATTTCTTGTCAAGCTATTTCTTGTCAAGCTATCTTCCAGAACAAACCCCACCCGCCCATAGAATCCCTCATTAAGAATAACGATTTTACTGTTCAGCTTGAATTCAATTGACAAACTTTACATAACAAAAAATTAAACTATAATCTTACCCATTAATTAGTTTGAAGTAAGTACTAGACAACTTTCGAGCTACATATTGACGCTAGCGCTTGGCAGAACATACCACATATGTCAGACAGAAACTACACAACAGACATCTTCCATACACCTTCCAAGGTCAATACAATTGAAGCAATCACCAGACAACTGTGGAGCTACTTGTCACACTAATGCTTGCAAGAACATATCACATATTTCACACAACAGACACCGTTATTTTAGAAACCAGCGTGTCCAATAAGCATCCTTTTTTTTGTCTTGGCCAATGCCGCAACTAGTATCCCTGTATTCGCTTTTTGAGTGTTATTTTAGAAACCAGCGTGTCCAACTAGCATCGTTGTTTTTGTCTTGGCAAATGCCGCAACTAATATGCCTGTACTCGCTTTTTGAGTGTTATTTTAGAAACCAGCGTGTCCAATTAGCATCCTTGCTTTTGTCTTGGCAAATGCCGCAACTAGTATCCCTGTATTTGCTTTTTGAATGTTATGTTAGAAACCAGCATGTCCAACTAGCATCCTTGTTTTTGTCTTGGCAAATGCCGCAACTAGTATCCCTGTATCGCTTTTCGAGTGTTATTTTTGGAAACCAGCGTGTCCAACTAGCATCCTTGCATTTTAGGGTTTAAGCAGGGGAGGCAGGACAGGGCAGGGGGCAGGGAGGGAGGCAGAAAGAAGGGCAGGAGGGAAGGCCTGCCCCTTTTGCCTGCCCTGCCTGCCCTGCGTGCCCTGCCTGCCCTGCCTGCTCTGCCTGCCCTGCCCTGCCTTGCCCTGCACTGCCCTGCTGAGCCTAAACCCTAGCACAGATTGATCAACTGGCCACGAGTTTTGATCAACTGCCGCGAGTTTTGATCAACTGGCCACGAGTTTTGATCAACTGCCACGAAGACTATAGAGTTTAAATTACAATAGGTAGAGAGGTTTGGGGAGTCCTGCACGTTGATCGGCCAGTTGCCTGGGATCATGTGGATGAGCCCCGCGCCTGGGGCGCCGCAAGGATGGCAAAACTGGAAACTGCTACAGAGCGATGATGCTAAGGCTGAGGGTTGTAGCGTTTTCCGTGTCCTGCTATGATGGGTCTAAAGATGGCTAATGCTGCTGATGCGTTATGCTAGTTGCCGGGTATTCATGATCTGCTTCTACTGTGTTCGGTCGATCTGCTGCTCAGTGTTACTTTCAACATTACTTCGTTTGCAGCATTCCAGTTGCTGTGGCTGTTACTGAGCTGATGGCAATTTACCTGCGGCTTGTTGTCTTGATCACAAGTCACTCGTGCGCTTGACGCTGGTATGAGCAAATTTCAGGCCCTATCATCCCCATCATCATCATCATCATCACAACTATCACAAGAAACATAGATGATCATCACAACTATCCACAACAAACAAAAGGTGGTGCGTCATGAACACGGTCATTTTCATCCCAACGAGCATTCCACGGGCTCCCGGAAGCCCGAGGCACCCCCATCTCTTGGCTGATAGACCGTGGAGAAGTACGCTGTCTCATAGGCCACCTGGGATCGAGGTTCCTCTGAATACTGAAGTCACCTAATATTCTGTGGCCCCTTGTTATAATCATGGTATAGTATACCTACTATTTTGGGGCTCCTTCTTCTCATCGTCGTATGATACCCCAAAGCCCTATTCTAGTTCTCTAGGCCCCTGTAGTAAATACTCCAGAAGACCTAGCCTCCCGTGTCGGACGCTTCTCCTACTGCTTGGGACGCTCTTTGCTAGGGACTTCGGATTCTGGGTTAGGGTTTAGGGTTTAGGGTTCTTTGCTGCGCCAAGACCTGTGCCAACAGCTTGTGGATGGCGGTCTGGTCGTTGCACTTGTTCACGGCGGGATCTGACAGCATCTCGTTCCTTTCGGGTCCAATACCAGGAGTTGCGATCAGGACAGCACCCCCCTTACGGGGACTATCGTCCTACCCATCATCCATGAGACTTCAAGAAAGATCTCAGATTTAGGATAAGGCTGAAGGCTAGCCCTCAGAAGCTCACCTAAGGACCTCTGAGTAGGTCAAAAACGGGTAGAGCACGTGGAGAGCTTCGGCTCGCGAGCAAGATCGGGAATGCTACACGGCAGATAAGATTTATGGCAACGTCCTGCGAATTCTATAGAATAAGTAATATCCAAATTGTCTTATTCTAGTCGATGCAGAAACCCCAGAGAAAGTCAGAAGACCGGACCTACTATAGGGGCCTGAATAATTGCCAATACTATGTTGGGGGTTCCTTATAATAGCAATAATAGTGTAATGGACGCCTTAAGGCCCCTGTACTAAACCCTCATAGTAGCCCTGATAGTAACCCATATAGACCCCTTCAAAAGGAACCCTGAGGAACCCTATTCCATCCTGCACCCTATACGTCTAGTACAATGGCCCCCAAAACCCTGTTCTAATCATGAAGGCCCCTATATTGTAGAACCCCACTATAGATCCCATATAGAAATCTTATAAGGCACCCTTTAAAGGGACCCTACTATAGATCCCTTAAAGGAAACCTGTATAATGGGACCCCCTTAAGGCCCCCTACAGTAGAAGAAACGTGCCAGCTCCTGCTATATATGCATATACAGATACATATACATATACATATACATATACATACACATATGCGTAGACGTATACGTATACGTACATGTATACATAGACATATATACATATACATATACATATACATACACATATACGTATACGTATACGTATACCTATACATATACATATACATACACATATACATATACATATGCATATACATATACATATCCGTATACGTATATATACATATACATATACCTATACGTATACGTATACCTATACGTATACGTATACGTATACCTATACGTATACATATGCATAATATACATATACATCTACATCTACATCTACATATACATATACACATACATATACAAACACATATTTATATATATACCATTTGAGGTTTGCGCTTTTGCGTTTTTTGAGGTTTGGGGCCGTTTGGGGACCTGTCTTCACCCGGATCCAAGGCTCAACGCATCCACCCACTCCTTCAGGGCAGGGGCTTCTGAGACTTCGGGGTGGCCATGGAACATGGGTAGTTGTCAAAATTATGGTCCCTTTTTGGGTCCCTATTATAATACGGCACCTATTATTTAGGGTACCCAAAAAGGGACCATAATTTTGACAACCATCCGCATGGAAAAAAAAAACGATTCCCAGAACAGCGACTGCGAGGGATACCGCAACGAGGGTTTATCGGAAGGGTTACTGTAAGGGCTCTCTTCAGGCACAGTGTTTAGGGTCTGGCTGTGCAGCGGCTAGCATGGCGAGCTTTGGGAGAGCATTTTGGCATGGGTTAGGCAAGCATTCAGGCTTTGAGGAGGGAGTGGCACACATGCCACGCATAGTATCGCAAAGTGCACGTGTGTATGTACGTATTAAATGAAATTCCTCATCTGGGGCCGAACACTTACCATTACTATTTCTTCCTCGATACAGTTCTAAGTACTCGAGGACCTATCTGCCCTATCTCACAGGAAGACTGAGTTTGCAAAGGAAAAGGGCCCGAAGCCTGAACTTTGAAGCCTAGACCTCAGTCCAAACCCTAAACCCCAAAGATCGGAATCCCCCCAAAAAAAAACCTACGCCCAGACTGCTCGAAACCCGCGAGCATCGGCTCAGCAGATCAAGCCCTAAGCCTTAATCCGTAAACCCTAAACCCCTAAACCCCTAAACCCCTAAACCCTAAACCCCTACACCCTAAAGTCCTTGGTGCAGTAAAAGCCGTACTCGTACCCAGCTGGGCCCTCCACTTCTTTGTTCTGCGCCGGGGGCAGACTAAGATGGTCTGGTTCTTAGTAGGGAATGGGTTATTGGGGGAGTTAAGGTTTAGGGTTTAGGGGTCTAGGGTTTAGGAGTTTATGGTTTGGGGTTTAGGACTATGGTCTTGGAGCTTCTGGCCCCGTATGGTGATGTTTCTCGATTTCTAGGGGCCTTAATAATTAGAATAGGGTTTTGGGGCCCATTACACTATAATTATAATAAGGAGCCCCCAAAGCAGTATTGGTAATTATTTAGGCCCCTATAATACTGTACCAAACTGGTAGCGGTCTGGCTTCGGGACTCAGGATTCAGAGCACAGGGCCTTAAATAATTAGAATGGGGTTCCTTTACAGGGTTCCTTAAAGGGGTCTATAAGGGATCTATGTATAAGGGGTTACAACAATATTTGGGGCCCCGAGGTGTGCGAGGACAACGGTTCCAGGGTTTGCGGATCTGGGGTCAGGGTTTGGTACTATAGAGGCCTGAAAAATTGATGATAGGGTTTTGGTGTGTCTGATAGTACGTTTTTAACAAGGCTAAGGACCAGCATTAAAGACCATCCCACTTCTATATTCGACCAACCCACTAACGCGCACACCGCAGCGTCCGCGAGATCAGCGCGGGACTCTACTGTAGGTTTTGAAGCTTAAACGCTTGGGCCGACAAGAAACAGGAAAGGCCTGCAACCCCAAGCATCGAAAGTCAAAAAGCTCTCTCTTGAAAGCACTGAAACAGAAAGCCGAGAAGGCACGTCCATCGACCTGGCAAGCCCAGCCGCGCCTGCGACACGTCGCACTTCGGCCAGAAAGTGGATCGGCCTGACATATCGGCAGCAGCAGCAGCAGGAGTAGATATTGTTGTTTCACGTCTCCTTTGTGCGTGAGAACAGAAAGATCCCCAGTGCATCCATCAAGGGCCCTGGGCCTACTAATCGGCCATCTCAGGAAGCATCAACGAGCTGTTGAAGGTGCTTCAACATGGTTAGGCCTAGGGGTATCGCAAACCTTGTCGGGGATGTTTCCAGGTTTCTATAGGGTTCCCCTGCAGCTTCTCAAGGCAGAGGTCCTGCGCATGGTGTCTTTCAAGTTCCGTGTACAACCAGCCGCATTGTGCAAGGACCTAAGACCTACTCAACGCATAGGATCAGCACCCTAAACCCCAACCTCTAAACCCTTGTTGTGATGCCTGAAGCAGGTTGCTTGTGCTAGTGAAGCGGATGCTGCGGCTGAGTTTAGGGTCTCGAGACATGACGAAACGCTTCATAGCCCAGCGAAAGTTGGCCCGCCGAAAACCCTCCAAACTGAAAAGCTGTAATTATAATTTATCCTCAACGAATATTGAAAGATGCCGTAATCAGTAGCACAGGGTTCAGGGCTTACGGTGTCTGTAAGCGTATCTATGAAGGTTTTCCTCGCGAGACCGTCGCTTTGCCACTAACGGTGCAGCTGGAGGAGCCATTGATGCAAGTCAAAACTTCCTGGCTCACCTTGTTGGGACCCAGCAAATGCGGGCTTCAGGGATGTCGTGTAGGGCTTCCGGGCCTCTAGCTAGGCCTTCAAGGTGAGGGCACAAGCCTCTGCAACCTGAAGCCTGTGCGAAACCTGCTTGTCTCCTTTTCGCTCCGCAGCAAGGGGACTTCAGGTGGGGCTGTCCTGACACTCTAAACTCTTGACCCCAGCATCCCAAATTCTAGACTCTAGACGTCGAGGATCTATGCGGGCCGGTCCACAGCAAAATAAACGGAGCACAGAAGCACTCAAAGCATGAAGCCAGCAAACGTGGTCGTTAAATCCGCTGAAGCCATAGCACCGCAGAGAACGCTCCCAACAAGATTCGGTCAAGCAACGCAGCTTGGTATTGGGCCGCCGGTAGTCCTCGAAGTTGTTGCCCCTGGAGTCGTCGTCACACCTCGCAAGATTCGACCCTTCAGCTAGAGCTCCTCTACTTTCGTCGTTTCAGGTGACATAGAGCTGGCGAAGTCAAGACGACCTGCAGCTTCTGGAAGGCTGATGAGGCCACAGATGTCCACCGTGCGGCTGTTCCATGAAGCACCATCAACCGAGCCCAATCTTTGCATCTACAGCAACTGCGAAGCGCAGGCTACTGTAGGGGACTTAAAATTAGTATACGGTTTTTGTGTCTATTTTACTATAATTATACTAAGGACTCACAAAATGTTGCTTGAATTATCTAGGCTCCTACATTACACAATAGAGTGGCAGTGAGATCCGGCACCTGCACCGGCCGTGGTGGTCGGGGGCAGCGTGGGCGCGGTGGTGCCGCCGCCACCGCCAGAAGACACGATCTGAAGGCTTCAAGGCTTTTAGGCTGTAAGGATTTTGGATTCAGGGTCGGAGACACACGAAGAAATCAACAGACGTGGAAGCTACCCGCAAGCCCCGCCGCGATGTCGGCGCAGTTCCGGAACTCCTCGCCGCAGCCGCAACGATTGCAGCCTGGCTCCCGGTCAGATGTAGGCAGGGTAGTACTTACAACAGGGCTTTGGACGACATAATATAGGGGCCTTCATAATTAGAATGCGGCTTTGGGACCCATTATACCAAAAACTATAATAAGGAAACCCCCAAAATAGTACTTGTACTTATTGAGGCCTCCATATCTTTCTAGCACAATGGCTTTGGAAGGCTTCGCTTCAGGTTCAGTGATAGGGGCCTGTTTTCAGCATGCGAAATGCAACAAGTCCGGACCAGCGCAGGCAGGCGTTCCCTAAACCATACCCTAAACCCAAAACCCCCCAAAAACTCTGAACTCCCGAAAAAACCCTAAACTCCTGAAAAAGCCCGACATGAACGGGGCAGCAGCATGCTAGCCGTGACTCGATGCCTCCACCCGGGCACGTGTTGCCTTAGCTTGTGCGCTGGGCTTCAGGACATACATACATACAGGCATACATATAATATATATATATATATATAGAGAGAGAGAGAGAGCGAGCGTTACATACATTTAGAGAGAGAGAGAGAGAGTGTGTGTGTGTGTGTGATGTGTTATGTACGGAAAGAGAGTCATATGTATCCATATACACATTTATGTGTCTATCTATATATATATATGTATATGCATATATTCAGTTGCATATAAATATACAGAGAGAGTGTTATATATATATATAGAGTATATTACGCATAATTTTGAGAGGATGCTTCAGGGTTTGAAAGCCCTGGCAGCAGTGTCTGCGGAATCCGAGTTGAGACGTTAAGGGTTTCGGAATATGCGTTCTCGAGAAAACTGTAGCCACAAAGCCCCCGATATCCTACTTTAAGATGGAAGAAATCTCCTCTTTTTAAATTATAGGAGCTTAGTTGGGGACCCAAAGGCGCACAAAAACAAAAACCATAAGGTTTGGGATATCCAATAATCCCCTCTTTAAGTAAGCCAGTAAGGCAGGGGTATCCCGCCCAAAGCTTATGTTTGGGTGCTAATTTGGGGTTCCTATAGATTGAAGGTGGATGCAGGATCTTGGGAGTTCTGAGGCTTCACGGATTTACGGTCTCGGCTGCCCCAAACTCAAATCCTGAAAAGCTGCACCTCAAGGAGTCCTGAGCCCAATAAACTCAGACATTCACAAAGCCCGTCAGTTTAAGCAGGGCAACCTATTTGCAGAAGCATTGCTTACGGTCACTTGCTATGGAATAATATAACCATTCGGTTGCCCAAGGTGCCAAGACCCCAATCTGGCGAATTGTAACCTCCTGCATCGAGTTCCTGCGGGGCCGTTTACGACTTGTGTGTTTTGGTTGCTGGGGCTCATGGCTTCAAGGCTTAAAGTTTACTATACCCCCCTTAGAACCATAAAAAAATAATATTTTTAATATTCTCTTGGGCTTTATATGAACAAAAATTAGAAAAATAATTCCTAAGGAGACCATAGTTTAAGGTCCTGGGACTGGGACGGCTTATGGGGTTTGGATTGATGGCCGCGCAAAGCTGACATGAGAAACGATCAACATCATGGCACCAGCAATCAATGTACCTTCCGGGGCAAGAGCGATACCAGATAGCCAACACAATAATCACAATAATAATTAGCATTCTTTACTGCTCATACTGGCAATCCGTTGCTTGAATTCTCCCTCAACGAACCACGATTGGAAAACCAGCAAACCGAAGACAGCTACAAGAACCACGATTGCAAAAGCAGAACACCAGACAGCTTCAAGAACTGGCAGGGGTCAATTGGGAATGAAGACCGTGAGCCGTACGCTCTAAACAATAGCCCGCACCACCACAGGCCTGCTTGTAGCACCCGTAGTCAGGACCGGGAATGCAACTGTTTGCCGACCACCACCTGTGAAGAAGAGGTGTCTGCTCGGTATATCGAAACCGCTGTTCAGGTTGGAAATCTATGTGCCGGCATCTTGGTGTGTTTCATGTCGCCTGTTTTCTTTACCGGCGATGTCACAAGCTTCTTGAGTTCTGACTCTGTTCGCGTGGGAATTGGCTGTTTTTTAAAATTGTCGGAATATCGAGAGACCTTGCATTCATAATTACCTAAACTATTTTGGGGGTTCCTTATTATAGATATAGTATAGTGGGCTCCAAAACCTTATTCTAATTATTAAGGCCCCTGCATTAGGGTCCCTGTTCGGGTTTAACCAGACGCGGCCACCTCGCATGCAAAAACATATTCCCTCAAAGCCTGGCGCGGAATGCCAGCGTACTCATGCATTTCGCCGACAGCGAGAACCGCGGAAGCTTTCGCGAGTAACACGCAAAACAGTGTGTGTACACACATGTACATATACGTATACATAAACATGTACATATACATTTATACATGTACATGTACATGTATATGTACATGCACATGCACATATGCATACACATATACATATACATATACATATACATATACATATACATATACATAGACATAGACATAGACATAGACATAGACATAGACATAGACATAGACATAGACATATACATATACATATACATACACATACACAACATATACATCTACATCTACATCTACATCTACATATACATATACATATACATATACATATACATACACATACACATACACATATACATATACATATACATATACATATACATATACATATACATATACATATACATATACATACACACATATACAAAAATACATGTATACATACTTACATATGTACATATATCCATATATACATGTATACATGTATACATATATACATATGTACATATATACATAATTACATATATACAGATATACATATAGACATATGTACATATATACATCTATACATCTATACATATACACATAGACACATATATACATATATACATATATACGTATATACATACCCATATCCATATACATATACATGTACATGTACATATACACATACATATACACATACATATACATATACATATACATATGCATGTACATGTACATGTACGTGTACATACACATATACATGTACGTTGTACATGTATGTATATGCGTGTATATATATATATATATATTACAGTTGCTTATTTATTTATTTCCCTTTATGTATACGCATATATATATATACATACATACCTGCCTAGATACAGACATACATACATACATATGTAAGAAGTGTATATACATATACGAATATTGTATCTTGCCATCTTTGTTTGATGCGCCAGTACATGTACTCGTTTTGAATTTTGTATTGTGGCTTCGGCTTTGGCCGTTCATTCTGATTATACCTGTATTTACTTACTCGTTGATACAGCTCTTCTCTCTCTCTTACAAACACACACATCTATTATCTTACATGTACCCTAGTTTTTCTAAAGCCTCCAAACCTTCTTTCGCTTGAGGACCTGTCGACTAAACCCAAGACGTTCACCTTGCCAGATAAGTCCAAGCCAACAAACCTGTAAAGGACAGCCAGTCAGCCAATCAGCCAGCCAAGCAGCCAGGCACACACACACACACTCACACAGGTCCGCAACGACTGCATGACCAGAGCTTGCATCAGAGACCTGGTTAAGCAAAGATCTGCATCATGACAATGTAGGTCGGAGATTCTGTAAACTCGGGTGATCGTTACAACTTGCACGTGTGTCACGACGACATGAGCTGTTGTCACGCACTGTTTTCCATGAAGCCCGAAAGACCCAGGCTTCATGCAAGGGTCCACAGTTGGGCAACGGCCCGGGGTGATACTACCTTTGCCTTGAGCAGGTAGCCGGTGATGCTGAGTTCGCATTCCGGAATTTGCTCACGAAATCAACTCTTCAGCAACCAGGGCTGAATTCGGTGCAATGGCACGATCTAATCAAAAGAGCAGCCAGCGACCTCAGGTCCTCCTGAAGTCCATGTTTTGGGAACACGGGCTTGGAGGGTGCTATCTGGATTCGGATTTGGATCGCCCGTACGATGTCTTGTCCTGGCTGAGCTGCTGTCAGCTGCCCACGCTCAAAACTAAAACAGCTGCACCCTGCCTGGACTCAAAGACTCTAAACAGGCCAGCAGAGCAAAGTCGAGACCGGCGTCGTGGGATAGGAAACATCCTGCATTCAATATCCGAAGCGGTACCAGCACATTTGCATCGTGAGAAACAAGCGTATTTTTTTGGAATTGACGACGACCTAGATTAACCGCACGTGCTTTTTCTGCATCTAAGAGCACCCCACATCGAAGCCCAGTTCCCCCGAGTTTTTGGGGCTCATTTCACCCGCTGGGCACGTTGGGAGCTGCAGTATTTTTGTCAGAAAGGAGTGTCTCGACATGAATGAGAGCGGTAATAACAGAACTCTTGAGAAAAACGACAACTATTGTCATGCACACTTGCTTCTTGGTCATGCCATGCTGCAACTGCAGCACCTGCAGTTGTAGCCATTGTAGCCGTTTCCAATCAATCTCGGAGATACCCAACGCTTTCGGGACGGACGTCTAAATAAAATGCTTGGACCTGCTTAGTACAAGATGACCGTGCCAAGTGAGCAGGGACAAGATTTAGGAACAAGCGGTGCAGTCGCGTGCCTCCGCTGTTGCCAACCTTGGGATGCTGCCATCAAACCATGCGTTGCTCAACGTGAGGTGTGTTGCAACGTGCTTGCTTGCTCTCTCTCTCTCTCTCCACAGGGCGTAAAAACCCCTCGGCCACCAGGGCCCCCCCAATGTTTGTTGGGGCTTTTGGAGAGATTTGGGAAAAGACGATTAAGCCCCCCCTGATTTGTATTATCATCGTAAGCTTTGTTATGAGGCGATCAGGCCCCCTCAATCTCTCTCTCTCTCTCTTTCTGTATTGGTGCGTGCGTGCACGTAAGTAAGTGTGTGTGTGTGTGTGTGAATCCCTATTTGCTGAGGGTGCTTCGCTAAGATGTGCTTAGCAGGTTAGGCAGCTTTCAGCTCAGTTCACGTGCATTTCAACGCAGGGGGTGGGACACAGATCTGGGAGTCTCACCCGCCAAAAGCTGCCCCGATGGGTGGGAGGTGCCAATGGGTGCCTTGGCATGTGCCTGCAAAGATCGTGCCACCCTTAAAAGAGCACAATTAGATGCGTCGCTTCCATACAGTGTGACGCTGCGAATTTTCATGTCCAATGATTGCTGAGAGCGGTGACTTCTCGACTTCCCACCCCACCCAGGCAAACGTACCTGGAGCCTGCGCTTGGACCCCGTTGTGGGTAGCTGGCGGGGCGATTTCCAGCAACTTCGCCGCGTTGGCCCCCGCGCCAGCCCAGCGGCCAATCATTTGGGTTTCAATCAAGGGAATCGTTTCATCCATGTTTGTTCGGGTGTCCATCCAGCATGTAACAAAATCAATGACCCACACGCATGGCTCCAGCATAAAGAGGTAAAGAGGCCACGAGGGCAACAGCAAGCCGTCGTTAACAAGGAGCAATGACTTATCCCGAAAAGATGGGACAATGTAGATTACACGGGAGCCTCCTGTTGCGCTACAAAACGAGAGCCTGCGCGGGAGATACACAGAAGCCTAGCTGCTGTTGATTGAACATCTCGACCAAGACGTTGTCGGCGGCTGCTGCCAGGGCTGGCAGCTCCAGCCTGCAACAGAATGAAACAGTGCGCCTTCGTTTCGCTCAGGGTAAGTTACCGGCTCCCTCGCGGCAGCAGACTCCAAACCCAAAGTGCCTGCTGGATGCCAGCTGCTGGTTCAGGGCCTGCAACACAGCCAAATGCCAAGCCTGATTTGTTGAAAGATCTCGCCTTGGTCTCATCGTGCAAGTTGCGAGGAAGCGGCTGCACGCCCTGTGCACCAGGGAGCAAGCCCAGGTTCATCCAGCGTCGCGCGATGTCGCATGCTTTGCGTGCCAGCTTATCCTAACTGGCGCCTTGGGCGTAGCCACGTGTAGGTGGCAGGCCAGTCTGACCTGTCAACAAGAGCAAGCGCTTTGCAAGGTTCAGATAGCACAAGTTTGCACACAAGCATAAGGCATCAGCAGGTTACGCGGGTGACCCAAACTTCGGACGACTCGGTTGTCTTTGTCTGGCTTTGACGCAAATTCGGCCAAGTGGTCTCGATTCCGCGATGTTCGGTGGAGGCGTCGATCCCCTGACAAGATGCCATCCGCCGAATTACCGGCGCCCCTTGGATGGCTCCTGCCGGCACTGTCCTGCCTCCCTCCTTCTTCCTGCACAAGTTCATGCCGTGAAACGCAGTACGTCACTAAATCGTTTCCGGTGCGAGGACAAGCAAGGTAACCTCACCCCAGCAGAAATCAACTTCAGCGTTCCATCTTGCAAGCTACCTCGCCTGACAGCCACCACTGCTTGCCGGACCACTCAAGGCTACCACTCCAGTCTGTGGAGAGGCATCGACTTTGTCCTCGGTTTGGAGAGTCTTCCTTTGTTCAAAAACATTGCACACCAGTAAGGGCCCTCACGCAAGAAATGCAACACATTCAATGCTTTCACTGAGACTTTCACTTGAAGTCCAGGTTCATCTGCCTTCGCCTTCTCTGTGATGGAGTCTTGGGCCTTGCATTGTTTAATCCATACCCGCTGAGTTTATGGAGCCGAGAAGGCAACCCTGGCCTGCAAAAGCTGGCATCGCAGACTCATCTCTTGCCTCCGTTATCAAGACAGGACGTTCAGAAGCAGCTCGTCAGGGCTTCAAAATCTTTTCAGCACAGAGTGTTTGCAGGCTGATGCACAAGAAAAGCATAACGTAATGGTGCGTTGGATTGGCTGGGTGTATCTGCAAAGGAGCACACGCAGCATTCGCTGACAATATCTGCCTATTGATCGGCTCTTTTTAAAGAGATCGAAGCTGACTCTGAAACGCAACGTACCGAATGAATAACCCGAAACAAGTGTTAGACCTGGGTTTTTGGGTTCGATGCAACCACTTATGCCTACGATGCCTCTCCCCTGATGCTATCGCATTTGTGCCCCCCCGCTCCCCCGGCAGAACCTATGATACCTGTGACTGTGAAAGAATGAGTCAATCACATTCGATGCCCCCCTTTCAAAACAGGCAACAACGCATCGATACTTTACATTGTTGTTGTATGCGTCTCCTCTAATTATTCGAGATTCAAAAGCCAACATAAACCACGAGATGCAGTGCAACAAAACCCGCCAACAGCCACCTTTCATGTTCTGACCCCTGCCTGTGTCAAAGGGCTTCCCATGGATCATATTTCCATCAAGCGCAGTTTAAGCCCACAGCCCCGCAATCGTGCCAGTAAGCGGCTTGTCGTGAAGCATCGGCACGTTGCAGCGAGCGCCGCTGCTTGCCTTGCGCTGCATCTCCAACTGTGCCCTCAGCCGGCACCTGGCTTTCAAAATACAGCACTCATCAGGAAAGGGCATGCTGCGCTGACCAGGCACTGCCTGCTCTCGACATCCAACTTGTTCTTGGCTTTCACGAGTTCTTCAGAAAGTGTGATCAACGTTGGATGATTTCGCATCACCACGCGATACTTTCCTAGCTGCGAAGCAAACGGACCG
Source organism: Symbiodinium sp. clade A Y106 (assembly GCA_003297005.1). Taxonomy (NCBI): domain Eukaryota; class Dinophyceae; order Suessiales; family Symbiodiniaceae; genus Symbiodinium; species Symbiodinium sp. clade A. The sequence goes on from BGNK01000904.1 coordinate 104,146, forward strand.
AGCGAGCTCTCGAAACAACTTCGCAAGGGTGGCTGTCATGATGGCTGAGGAGCTGCCAAACAATACGGCGCAACTAACATGTAGAGATTGTCAGCTTAGTTAGCTTGTGCCAGGAACCTCTGAAAGGCTCGGACGGGCGGCTGCCGGACGCCGAAATTCGAGCGGAAGACTTTTCTTGTCGACGCAATCAAACTGTATCCAAGGGACCCCAAGCTACACTTTCAGCTGAGGGGCTGTTTCTCAAGCATCTCCTGCGCACTGCTCAGCTCCTGCACCTTCTTCTGAAGCCTCTGGCACAAATCACTGCTTACCTAAATCGTATGCACACGTCCAAGAATCAAGGGGGTCACGAGTGGTCCATTTGCCTGGGCACCTCCTGTTAAGCTGGCAGCCTGGCACAATAAACCACACCAAGGCCAACATTGCGACTGTGCCTGCGTATGTGCACGTCCAAACGACCGCTATATTTAGTGCGAGCGAAGCAACTCGCGATTCTTCCTCTGTTCGTTCGCCAACCTTACTGCACAACACTTTTGGCATGTTTGAGTTTCTTCGTTGCAGCCCCCTACCTCATGGTCGCCTACAGTGCCGGCAGAGGAGCATGAGCGCGCAAGCCAATGCACAATCTTAAAGCCTAGCGACTCAGAACGCAATGTGTCCACATGGTTCTCACAGCACCTGGCCCGCGTGGCAAGCTTTGACACGGCTGACAGAGTAGTGAGTAGTAATTGTGCATCGTCATCTTTCTACTTGCTAGGGCGCTTTGGGACCTGCAGAGCTTTTGGTAGCATGTTGTCGCAAGAAAATTTTCTGGTCATGCCTGTAGCTGCTGGATACACCTGAAACGATGGCCCTGAAGCTGCATTCGTATTGAGTTCAAGGGTTTCTCATGCTTCTCAAGCTGCCTCGTGAGCGAGCTCTTCTCGAGCTTGTCGCGCCTCAACCTCTGCTGGCGAAATCTGCACTTAATTTCGTCTGAACTCTGCCAAAAGAGTGTCTCTTGTCCTCAAGAAGAGTTGGAGCTCAACCTGGGCCCAATGAAGGCCTGCTTTGTCCATCTATACCCTCCCCCTTTGTGCTCGAGCTCCCCCACTCCCCTCTATCCCGGACCCAAGGAATCCATGCACTGAGCGGGACCTTGACATCAGTGGCTTTTGATCCCTGTATCACATCTCAGAGATTCTTGCTGCTGTTCCAGGCAGAAACAACACGGGAACTCCTGCATTCCCATGTTAGATCTCAGGCGGAAGGCAAGTGGCTCATTGCGGAGCTCATCGCGCTCAGCATAGATAATATTACAGAGGTTCCGTTGCTCCTCCAACCTAAGCTTGTCAAAACACCACTGGTCGCTCCTCGGCTAGGCCCTGCAGGCGCGTATGCAAACAGGTGGCCGTTTGAACAGCTGGACCACCTCCGACGTGCTGCCCAAATCCATGGCGGGTCTAGTTTGCATTATGAGCTGCACTTGTGAATGATTCTTAGACATCCTCCAACAGCGACACCGTTTCGCTGCGCTGCGAGCCTTGCAGATGTTCTTTCTGGGCTTCGCAACGGATAGTTACTAAGTCCCATGATCCTTTAAGAAGTCCGAAAACCCCTCTGATGGAACCCTTATAGATCCCTTTTAAGGAGCCCTTTAAGGAACCCGATTCTCGGCCTCAGGCCTGATGAGTAAGTGGACACCAAGAGCACCATGCATATGACGGGAGATGAAGGGAGACAAAGGGAAACAAAGGGAGCCCAGGAACCCGGCAACGGCTACCGGCAACCCGGCAATTCAATTCCAACTGATTGAGAATCGCTACAGCAAACTGTTTGGGGAAATACAAACGCAGCTATAGGCGTGAAAAGTGGAACTAGGGTTCAATCTTGATGTCTGCCTCCACTGCAGCGTACAGGCCGTACACGACAGTCCCGCTGGCACCTTCCTCTGAGGTGCACTTTGGAAGGGATATGTTTTAGGGCACTGGCACGTTGTGCTGAGGCTGCCATGCTTGCTATAGGGGCCTCGTGTGTTAGAAAAGGGTTTGGGGGTTAATTACATTACGATATATTGATAATAAGGAACCCTGAAGAATAATGTTGGATGATATTTGCGATTCTATGGTTCGGGACGAAGGTGTCGGACTCAGCGCTCAGCTAGATAGCTTCTGGGAGCTACTGGAGGTCTTGGGATAAAGAACAACTGCATCCTGATGCTGACCGCAGGCCTCTGCAAAACCCCAGCGAACACGCAACACACAGGGCTTTGGGGCTTTAGGGCTTTAAAGCGGGTATGGCTTTTTTTGGGGAAGATCGAGCGTCAGGTACAAGGTATGCACGTCATTGTTGTCTGGCGAGAAGCCACCTGGCAGGGAAGGCCCCCGAGATTTCGGGATCTTCCGGCTGAGGCACTGAGACTTCCCCAGAGAGCCCAATACCCCTTAGTTAAGGAATATAGCTTAAATCATAATATGAAGCCCCTAATGATTTAAGGTATACTCCTTAATTAAGGGGTATTGGGCTCTCTGGGTCCCGAAGCTTGATGTAGGGGCCCTAATTTTCAGAATTGGGTTTTAGGCCCCTTTACAGTACAAGTATAATACCGAACCCTAAGGACTAATAATATTGGCACTTATGTAAACTTCTATATGGGGTATGGTTTATATTACTAGTATCCCCATAATAAAACCCAATATATACACTCACCAAACTTCGGAAGGAGGCCTCTCTACACTCACCAAAACGGTAATATAAACCCTACTTCATATCAGGGCTTCAGGGTTTAGGGGTTTAGGGGTTTAGGGGTTTAGGGGTTTAGGGGTTTAGGGGTTTAGGGTTTAGGGTTTAGGGTTTAGGGTCCAGGGTTTAGGTTTGAGGGGTGAAGGGATTCAGGGTTTTGGCGCTTTTGTGGCTTAGGGTTGAGGGTTTGGGGTTGCAACAGGGTGTCATATAGCGGCTTCATTAGAATAAGGTGCATAACATAGGGACTATAGAACGGCATTATTTCTACTCGTTCCGACCCCTACACTGTGTCGGGACGGATCTAAGAAAGTGCAACAAAGCTCGGAGGGACCCCTGAAAAAACCGCTGAACGAATCTCGGTGCCAGCTCACGCTTTAGCTCGCTTGGGGCTGTTCTATTGTAGGGGCGAGGAGCGACTGAGTGCTGTTCTGGGGAATATTCTGATCCTAGTTTTTTATAGCAAGGAACCCAGAGGCAGAGTCTGGGCCACTATCACTATACAGGCTGCTGAGCACTAGGATTCTTGCCTTTAAAGTCCTCCGAGCCGCAGACAACCCAACATTTGCCACAACCGAAAAGAGCCTGGTGGCAGGTACCAGCGCTCCCGGTGACGCCTGAGAGTCTTGGGGGCTTCGTATCCCTGACCCATGACAGGATTCGGACACTGCAGCGCCGAAAGAATCACAGCATACTGAGTGTAGGTAAAAGGAGTGCTAAGGCTGCTAAGGAGTATTGAGGCTCCGCTATCTCCAGAAATCCGGTGTTGAAGGCTTGGGTTTAGTGCGCAGATCACCCAAAGAGCCAGGAAATTTCTACACCTTAAACTCCCGACGGGGAAAACGAAATACAGGGGCCGATCTAGTTCGACTTGGGGGTTTCAAAACACCCTCGGTGCTTGAAACTTATGCGGAAGCCTGAGGAAGACTATAGAAAAGGGGCCGAAATAGCTACCAGTACTATGTTGGAGGATTCCTTGTTATACTTATACTAGATTATACCCCATAACCTTCTTCTAATTTTTACGGCCTCTATATTAGCTATCACCGGTCTTACACTCTCGAGACGAGGGCGCGGGTCAATCGGCTGACATCCTCCCCGGCGGTCGTTTGGCCCGCAGTCGATGATCCCTGCCTCCTCGTTTCGGTGCTGCGAAGACTTAGGATTCCTTTGGGGTTTTAAAGCTGTTTCTGTACTGAGCTTGGACCCCTAGCAACACTGAGAATTTTAGCTTTCTCTTAGGGAGTATAAGAACCAAAAAATAAACTCCTCCGGGGTGGCTGGAATCATAATTACTTACAAGTATACTAAAGATACTAAGTCCCATGAGCCTTAGGGGCCCATTATACTGTATTCATAATAAGGAACCAGAAATACTATTGGTAACTACTGAAAGCCCCTATATTATTCGGGACTCCTCCGGGGTGGCGCGCTCCAGGACCCACTGGTCCAGGCAGCCCTGAGCATCGGCCGTCGAGGAGGAGATCTGCTGCCTGCCTGGGCTCCCGGGTCTCGGACGGCGAATCCCTAAACGGGTTTAGGGGTGTAGGGGTTTAGGGTTTAGGGGTTTAGGGGTTTTAGGGTTTAGGGGTTTTAGGGTTTTGGGTTTCGTCCCTGACAAGCCCAAACCCCCCCAAAAAAAAAGTTTTGGGTACCCTAGACTACAGGGTGCCGTATTAGGAGACATACTGTTGATGGTCAAAATCCTGCATTACCCATAATAAGGAATATGCCATAATTCCCATAGTTTAGGGCCCTTAAGGTAATGCAGGATTTTGACCATCAACAGTAGGGTTTCCGAAAGGGACCATGATTTTGACAGTTACCGCTTTGGCCCTCCTCGAGGAGGCGGGCGTGCTTGGACGGTGGTCGGGTACCCAGAGAGCCCAATACCCCTTAATTAAGGAATATGGCTTAAATCATAATATGAACCCCCTTATTATTTAAGGTATATTCCTTAATTAAGGGGTATTGGGCTCTCTGAGTAGTTTCCTGGGCTCTTGTAAAGAAATTGATTTAAGTAACCATCATGGGGATCTGTAGTAAATAATATGGTTTAGTTATTATGGTAATTGAGATTAAATCCCTTAACAAGAACGCAGTTTAAGGCTTCCAAGCCTTTTAGGGTTCAGGGTTGAGGGTGGTTTAGGATTCAGGGTCTACTAGGGTTCAGAGGCTTAGAATCTATAATTGCCTTTTCAGGCTTGCAGGGTTGTGATTATTACCCTAAACCCTAAAACCTAGACCCTAAATCCCAGACCCTAAACCCCAAAACCCTAAACTCTCTATTTTTCATAGCCCCGCCACAGACGCTGAACTCGAAATGGCCCTTGTGATGGGCAGTGATGCGGATGGAAGCAGACACGACCGATCCTGCGGTCCAGGTCCTGCCAAAGAAAGCCGGGGCTTAAGGTTGGGTTTTTTGGGTTTTTGGGTTTAGGATGTTGGGTTTAGGGCTTAGGGATTTAAGATTGAGGGTCTAGGGGCTTCAGGCTCAGGGATTAAGGGTGTGGGGTTTAGGGTGTCGGGGCTTAGCGGCTTCCGAGTGACGGGTGCAACATATCATCGGGAATCTCGTTCTGGCCTTGCTTCAAGGATCGGGTGCCTTCGCAAGTAGGTTCGTTTTGGGGTAGCCCCAGTTAAAGCATAAGTGGAGTTATAGTTAGGATCTAGACCAGCCTGACCTAACATACGATGGAATTAGAATTAGGATACCTGATGCGGGTTATGGTACTGTTTAACTTATCACTGTACTCTTCGCTTGCTAGCTGAGTCCCATGACGCTCTAAGCACAAGCCTTCTCAGAAGTCTTTGTCACCTACCCCCCAAAAAGCACAATACTGCTTAATTCAGGCAGACTTAAATTTATCAAAAGGGCTTGATACCATGATTTGAGGTAAGCAAGGAAGAGAATTAACTTCTGAGGGCTTCATGTAGGTAGTTCTCTAAATTAGTGTCCCTGTTCAGGTCCCCCAAAAATAGCACAGCACCCTTATACCAAAGACCCTAAAAGGGATCCTGGTTTAGAGGCCCACCCATGTTATGATTTAGGATTAATTAAGGCGTCTTGGGCTCTCTGGGAGCCCCTTCCCTCGAAACTAACTATGCTCAGCACGCAGATCCGAAACATCTGGTACCATGGGTTTCTCTCTTCTTCAACAACCGGGCCCCAAAAAGTTCAAACTTTCTAAGATAGAGCCAATATATAAGGCCAAAAAGTTTAAAGTTCCCCCGTTCACTATCTAAGTTTTAAGGAGAACATGAGGAAGCCCAAATCATTTGCCTACATTTCTCTACCAGTCTAGCAGACAAGAAGCCCGCTGGTCGTTTAGTTAAACTTATTAAAGTGCATAATGTCACTTCTTAACGGCCGGTCCTTAGTGGGTCGGTACCGGCATTGACATAGTCGCCTGGCGAAGGTCGGGGACTCTAATGTAGGGGCTTTAATACTTCGAATAGGGTTTTAGGGCCCATTATACTCTCAATATAATAAGGAACTCCCAAGATAGTTTTGGTAATTAATTAGGCCTCTATAGTATGCTTCACAATTCTCAAAGCTTCCGGGCCAGTGGGGGAGCGATGCCGACAGTGGGTTTCATAGGGATGTTTATTAAGTCTGTGTAGGGGCTTGCGAGCATTCCGCTCTCTCCACCCTCAAAACGCCCGTAACAGGCCCAATGAATGGTAACATGAATACGGAACCATGGTAAGCGTGTCTAAGATACGCACCCCGAGAGTCGCAAGAGCACTAGCAACAACCAGAAAGGAAGCGTCAAACACGCCCGACCGCAGCAACTTACAGCTCAGCGGCTGTCGCTCGGCCATTGGTTGCCATCGCCGCAAATCCCATTACCGTTGCCGCAGTGCGGACAGTAGCCTGGGGAAGAGGGCACCCCGACCCCACCCTAACCCTGCGTCACAAAACCCTAAAACGACAGATCCTTGGTTTTTTGCTGCGCCTCAGAGGGTTTTTAAAACACCCTCTTTTTTAAACCCTCTTGTGATTGTCTTTGTTGGGAATTAGGTATCGTTGAGGGTTTGGGGAACCAAACCATAAACATCGAGCCCTAATCAGACCTGCACTCCTGCCTTTGAAAACCCATCCCTGCAAAACTTAAGCTTGACTTAAAGTGTTAAGAAACCTTTGTCGAACCTTTGAAAAAACGCTGATCGTACCCCGACGCAAGCGACACCAAATAACAAGACACAAGTGATGCCCCTTCCGGGTTTAGGCTTTTGCACACACATGTTCTAACATGCTTGTATGTGCACATGCATGTATGTGCATGTGTGTATTGATGCATGCATGCATGCATGCAGGCAGGCAGGCAGACAAGCGTGCTAACGTGTGCGCACTCAAACGAGTGTGCAGGTCTCTAGCTGTGCACACATTGACCTAAAACCGCCCACAAGCTCTTGACATCCGACTGCTGAGCCCTGCAAGACTGAAGGCCTTGGGATTGAGGGCGTTGCATGTGACAATGTGGAGGGCGGTCCTAACCCCTAACCGTACACCTTCAAATCCGAAACCCCATATTCTTTTACCGCGACCCCTGTCGCTGCCGGACGTGGGCGAGGCCTTTGCCACCTGCCTGCCTGCCTAAGGGCACAGCTCTGAAATCCAAGTGCTAAACCCAACACCTTGCTTCCAGCCCATGGCGTTGCCCGATCCTCAACCCTAAACCCCAAAGCCCTAAACCCAAAACTTGAGCCCTGCTATATACTATATACTATATATATATACACTACATACTATATACTACCGCACTTCATGCCGGGTAGCCGTTCTTTGGGCCCGACTGGACATTGCGCGCGGGTGGCTCGAACATGAAACCATGGCCTGGAGTTGTCAAAAAATGGGGCCTTAATAATGAGAAATAGGGCTTTTAGGGCCCATTAATCGTTAATCATTATACTATGATTATATTAAGGAACTCCCGAAATAGTACAGGTAACTATGTAGGCCCCTATCGCATCTTGATCGGGGTCCTTTCTGGATACCAACGCAAACCTCAGATGCAGCTCTTGGAGCGCAGGGTTTCGGATTCTGGTCTGCAACCTTATACCCAGAGAGCCCAATACCCCTTAATTAAGGAATATACCTTAAACCATATTAGGATCCCTAATATGATTTAAGGTATATTCCTTAATTAAGGGGTTTTGGAGGCTCTGGGTTATACCCTAAAGACTAAACCCTAAACTTGTCAGATCAGACCAGGCCCGGGTCCCGACACCGAAACTAGGCGCTTCATATGGGGAACTTGTTACATGCAACGTTCTCGGGTTTAAGGGTTAAGGTTGGACTGCGGTTTAGGGCTTGGGCTTTAGGAAGCCACGAAGGCGTCTCAAAGTGATCAGAGCTCGGGTTTACGGTGTAGGATGAGGTAATCTCGGGGCCTTAGTAATTAGACTAGGGCTTTGGGGGCCCATGATGCTATAGTTATAACAGTATAGGTAGTTAGTAAGGCCCCCATATATTAGGATGCTTTTATGAAAATAACTGCAGGAGTGTATGTTCATCCTTATCCCGCTCGAAGTGTAAAGCTGGACATGCTTTATAATATTAAAAACGGATCAGAGTTGAAGGCTCCGGCTTGGCATGGAGACGTGTAGCTCGGTTTCGGTGGGGCGTAGGATGTAAAGCCAACCGCAGGAACCCTAAGAAAACCCTAAACCCTGAAAGACACACCCTAAACCCTAAAGCCTTTTTCTCTTTGCCCAAAGGGCCCCAAGCGCTCCGCACCGTGGCGGAGGCAGCGAGAAAGGCCAAGGCCTTCGGCGACAGCTGAGAGCTGTGATGAGGATAAGTGACTGGGCTTTTAAGTAACCAAGAGGAAAAAAGTATAAACTTGTATTTCATAAGGGTTCCTTTAAGAAAAAAGTATTAAAGTATGGTACTCCAAAGCCCAGGTGAAAAATAGGCTTTAGGGTTTAAGGGTCGAGGTTTTTGGTTTTGAGGGCTCTTTTCCGTCTGCACACGGGGTAGCTACGGAAGCCGACGTGAGGCGAGCTAAACCGGCTCCCTCGTGTACCTCCACTTCCAGGAAGGCTTAGGGGGTTTTAGGGTTTTAGGGGTTTAGGGTTTAGGGTTTAGGGGGTTTTAGGGTTTAGGGTTTAGGGGGTTTTAGGGTTTAGGGTTTAGGGGGTTTTAGGGTCTAAGGTTGAAGGCCTTGAGGCTTCGGGTTTAGGTTCTGGGCTCGGGGGAGGGCCTTTCTCCAGGCGGGGTCTAAAGTCTAAATGCCTGGACCCGAGGCCCTCCACCCTAAGATTTGCCTCAAGATAAACATCTTGAAATTACAGACTTCGCGATTAAGCCAAATCAAGAACCAGGGTGTGTCACAGTGATATCAACTCGGGTTCAGGGCGTTGTACCGATTCTGCACAGCTTGATTCAAGGTTCCATTCGAGGACTCGCACCTTCTGCTCTAGGACCTGAGCTCCAGATTTTCCAAAGTAAGCTCCGGTTTTCAGGCGGGAGGCGGGGCCTTCTCACGGGCTCTGCACGGGTTTCAGAAATGACGCGTTGGGGGGCGATTGCTATTGTAAGGAGGGGTGGCTTAAAATCCGGGGTCCAGGAATACCCAGAGAGCCCAATACCCCTTAATTAAGGAATATACCTTAAATAATAAGGGGATTGCAATTATGACATAAGCCATATTCCTTAATTCAGGGGTATTGGGCTCTCTGAGTATTTCGAAGTCCTTATGACAAGGATCCCGCTATGCAGGATTTTGTGGGAGCCCCGGCCACTGGTGGGATACTTGGCCCAACATCTAAGCTGCCCTTTGAGCTACCCTACCTTCAGACTAAGTAGATCATAAGGATCTTGCTAGTAAGGCTTCTCATGTATAAAGGACTTGGGAATCTATATACCGTTTTCTAGATGACACCTTACGGCTTTTTGCAAGGCCCTGTCCATGCTGAGTCCCGCGCGCTAGTGCAGGCTCTCATGGCTTCAAGAGAGCGTGGCAGTGACAGAATCCCCTGGGGCACAGACACGGCTGCGGTCACAGCGGCATCTCCCTTCCGATGTGAAGCAGAGTTTGATACGAATCGGACCCGATCCCTTCACCCTGGAAACTGGTCCCTGTAACTTTGCCTAAACCCCTTGGATGGCATCTTCGGGTACTGAGGGAGGAAAGGAAGCTTCACAGCTGTTGGGATGCTTTGCTTGGCATTTGTCATATTACAGGTTATGTATGAGTGGTGTCATGTGATGTATCCTGATACAACACTACATTATGCCATAGTGCACATACAATTCTGAGTCAAACTCTTGCTAAACCTGTATGTGCACCAGCTAGAGCTCTGAATAACGGCGCTCCTTCCACTTTCCCACCCGGTCCCTACACACCCCCTCCGTCGAACAAAGCCGACTAGGATGGGTACCCCAATGCACCGGAAAGATATCAGAAGACTGGCGTCCACAACAGTATACCTATAACGGGGACGATGACCACGTGGCACCGATCACCGATCACCCCCTCTGTAGAATCCCGAGCCGAAGATGTAAGGAGACAGCGGATGGGTCACGTGCTGCTGAGTACTGCACAAACCGAATCCGAGATCCCTCATCCTTCGCCTCAGAGGACAAACGGTAATGTAGGAACCTGATTAAGAAAGCTTGTGCCTTTATTAGGGTTCCTTATATGAGTCCTACTATTTGGGGTTTATAGGGTTTCTTAATCAGGTTCCTACACTATTATAGTACCCTTATAGATCCCTTATAGTAGCCCTTATAGACCCCCTTAAAGGAACCCTAAAAGAAGGGCCCAAGGTTTCTTAATCAGGTTCCTACATTGCAAAAATGCCGTTCCCGGGATCACGCTTTCAAGCAGCGAGGCGAAGCGTCGGACGACTATCTAATGGGTGCAAAGATTGTGCCACACTACACTGTAATAAGAGATATATATATATATTAAATATGACTATATATATATATGTATATATATATATTAAATATGATGTATTATGCGCTGACCCAGCTTGGGCCTGGGACGGTAGTTCTCGACTGAAATGGGATCACTGTGGAGGCTACTTGTGCCGATTTCCATTGTAAAACCCCACGTTCATACATGTTCCCTGCCGGACCAGGGATTTCTCCACGGGTCTTACTTGGCTCCGCTCTTCGAGAGGAGGTCGACGATATCCTGGTGGGCTTGAGCTCCCAGACTTTGGCCTCTTGGGGTTCGAGTTTTAGGGCTTGACGGTTGAAGCGTTTAGGGTTTAGGACGGGGTTTGGCAATGTCTGTCTGTGAGCACGCCTGTATATACAAAGGCATAGATAGATAGACCGATAGACAGATCGAGCGAGAGAAAGAGAGAGACAGAGAGAAAGAGAAAGGGAGAGAGAGAGAGAGATTCAATAAAAAAATATAAATATACATCGATAAAGAACTAGAGATACATACACACACACATCAATGAATACACTCGCACATACATACATACATACATACATCTGTGAACAAAATAGTGCGTTACATTAGATTGCATTGTACTGCATCGTACCACGCTACGTTGCATTACAGTACGGTACGAGCACATCTATGTACAGAACCTATGTGTCATATCAGTTGAAGACGGAACAGTGAGGATGCGGGACATCAGGAAGCAGGTCAACAGTAGACATCCGGAGCAGGAACAGTCGTGATGAGGTCCTCCCTAAGTGCCCTTAAACCTAATGTAGGGGCCTTAACAATTAGAATAGGGCTTTGGGGGTATATAGTATAGGCAATTATTTAGGCCCGTATATTATAGTACCCTTACAGATCCCTTATAGTAACCCTTATAGACCCCTTCAAAGGAACCCTAGGAACCCTATATTAAGGCCCCTACATTACTGCCCTGTGCCCTCCTTCATCTTGTTCTTCTGCGCCAGGGCAAGGGCCGTCTGGCCTCACTTGGAGGTTCATGGGTAGTTATAAGTAGGGTTATAAGTCCCCTAATATGGTTTATAACTATAGTTATCCCAGCTATAATCCTACTTATAACTACCCATGAACCTCAAAGCACTGCTCAGTGCTCAGTTCCTTCCCCCCGGCTTCTTGTCTTCCAGGTACTTGCTTAGGAACTGGGACCTATAAGCTAAAATGAAGAAGTAGCCTAAACTGGGCACTTGCCAAGGAACGTAATTTAAGTTACCGTATTAGGGGCCTATAACCTAAACTGAAGAATTAGCCTAAACTGGGTGCTTGCTAAGGAACGTTGTTTAAGTTACCGGGGCCTGTAGACAAGAACCCGGTCTTCGCGGCTTTCGGAGAACCACGTCACGAGAACATTGGAACGACCGGAGAAGCAGCCCAAAGCTCTCTCTAGGACGCCAGGCCCTGTGTGTTCTGCTTGTTCACGTCCAGCTTGGCACTGATGAAGTACCTGCCGTTTAGGGTTTAGCGTTTAGAGCTTAAGGCTTAGGGTTTAGGCTACTTCGGCTGAGGTCCTTTCATCCCCTGTAGTAGCAGGGGGGGGGGCCTTTGCAAAGTAGTTGGTCCACGACTCGGTCTGAAAACTCCTGCTCGAGTAATCGTGCTGGCGAGATGATGCATGCTAATATCAAGGTTTTGCAAGAGGCCTCTAAGTAATTAGCAATTCTGTTCGGTAAAATACAGGCCCAACCCATATCTGTGAGGCCCATAAACGCTGAAACCCTTATTGAAACCCGTATGCAGCCCTCGGCGGAAACCTTTTAGGAACCATATCCAAATTTAGAAGCCGAAAGTAATTACCAATACGATTTTGAATGTTCGTTCCTGATTATACTTATAGTATAACATACCCAAATACTCTATTCCAATTGTGAAAATGCCCCTTATCTAAAAGCCTTCTAGTAACCCTTATAAAAGACCTTTTGGTAGCCCTTGAAGGATCTCCTATACCCTAAACCCCTCAATCCCTAAACCCTATAGATCCCTTTGAAGAAACCCTTATAGATCCTTTTACACGGAACCCTTATATTAACCCTTATTCATTCACTTATAATAACCCTTTATAATAGACCTTGTAGTAACTACCCTAAACCCCAACCCCTAACCCTTAAAGGGACCCTTTAAAGGAATTTGGGGAAGGCCACGACAGGAGCTCCTTCCTTCCGTACGCAGCGGCCTCGGGGGAAATCAGTTCTTCAGAGGTTTCTTGGTTGAGGGGGTTTAAGGGGGTTCATATAAGGGTCCCTTTAAGGGATCTATAAGGGGTTTAGGGTGTTGCCTTTAGGGTTGTTTTAAGGGTTTAGGGTTAAGGGTTTTGGGGTTTAGGGCAAAGGGTTCTTTAGGGTTCAGGGTTTGTTCTTTGGGGCTTCTGGTTTAGGGTTGTTCCTGGGGTTGGCCTGTCTGGAAATTGCAAGTATGATGGACGGCGGGCGCCGACAGCTGTTACACTTCCTCCAAGGCCGCAAGTAGAGCAAAGCCTGATACAACAATTATAATCGAAGGGTCTGCAGAAAGCTCGTTTAAGCAGGGGTTCCTTCTTGTGGGTCCTCAGAATGAAGATCGGACTGTTTCTGTTTGCATCACGAGACCAGGCGCCCTAGACCCTGAACCCATAACCCACGAGACCAGGCACATAATGGATGGCGTTGCCACCGCTGTTGTCGACCTCAGCCGGATTGGCCTGCAATGGAGGGCATACGTTAGGCTCTGCTAGGTCTAGGGTTTAGAGTGTGTAAACAATTTGGGGTTTAGGCGCTACTGTTTGGTGTCTAGGGCTTAGGGGTTTTGGAGGAATTCCCCGACAAAGAGAACCAGGATCCTTCAAAAGCCTTCGGAGCAAGGTGCCCGGTGGTAGAGACCCTAAATGGAAGTTTCAAACAATAGGGGACCCTAATATAGTACCCTAAATAGTAGGATCCTTATTATAAGGACCCCCAAATAAGGTACCCCTAATTTTCGGAAACTCCCAAATAGCAGGATCCTTAACAAAAGTCCTCCTGAGTAAGGCGCCATTTTGTCTCTTTGAGGTGTGGGGCTGAGGGCCCGAAACTCCCACAGACTTAGGGTTTTACATGGGTGGTTGTCAAAATTAGGGTCCCTTTTTGGGTCCCTAATATAATACGGCACCTCTGATTTAGGGTACCCAAAAAGGGACCATAATTTTCTCAACTGCCCACATAGAGCTCTAGGGCTTACAGGGTTTCGGGTTTAGGAGGCTGCTGCTGCCACCCTTGCCACCACCCAAAACTATTTTCAACTCATAAAGACTTAAAAAAAGAACCTCGCAGCTAGTAGCACAGAACATATTCAACGATCCGAGGGAAGACCAGAATAACTATAATGTATATAGCAGTAGCAGTAGCAGTGGCAGTAGCAACAGTAGCAGCAGTAGATGCACTACCAGCACCAGCAGTAGCAGCAGTAGCAGCAGTAGCAGCAGCTTCAGGATGAGTGGCAGTAGCAGTAGTCGTAGTCGTACTCGTAGTACTCGTCGTAGCAGGATTAGTAGTCGTCATCGTAGCAGTAGTAGTACCCAGTAGCAGAACAGTAGCAGTAGCAGGAGTAGCAATAGCAACAGGAGCAGTAGCAGGAGCAGGAGGAGGAGTAGCAGTAGCAGCAACAATGAGAGTAACGATAATCGTCCGAGCAAAGACCCAGCTTGCGGTCCTTGTTCTCTAGGAGCTTCTTGACTACGTGGGTGCGGTTGGCCCCGATGGCATAGGCGAGGCAGCTGATCCCTGGTGAACTCGGACCGTTTGGGTGCATAGGCTTCGAACCCTAACACCTTATAGATCCATCTATAAAGGAACCCTCATAGATCCCTTTAAAGGAACCCTTATAGATCCCTTTAAAGAACCCCTCATAGATCCCTTGTAGACCGTTTTCTTGAAAGACCTCAACCCCCAGAACACCAGGATGGCTTGGGGGCGAAGGTCTGCCCTGTGCTGGAACCTCGTAGGCTCTAGCCTGGCCTTCGGTTTAAGGTTCTTTTGTTGCGGTTCGAGGTTTAGGGTTTAGGGTTTGGGGCTTTTTTGCCTTAAAGGGTTTAGGGTTTGGGGCTGAGGGTTTAGGATTTTGAGTTTCGGCCTGAGCTTAACGAGCAAGCCTTGAAGTGTGGCCATCTCACCGGGTCTTAGAAAGCCAGCATCTGGCGACAAGCCTACATGGGAGTTTCCGAAAATACGGGGTACCTTATTTGGGGTCCGCACAATAAGGATCCTACTACTTAGGGTACTGTATTCGGATCCCCGAAACCCCCACATCTCTGCGGGTGAATCGCGAACCCTTGAGGGTTTTCAACTTGGACTTCCGGGTTTATTCGAAGAACTGGCAGGGCCCCGATCGATGCCTTTGGCATCCTTCTCATCGATGTCCCTCTTATCCTGCAGAAGCGTTGCTGAGGGCGAGAAAGGCAAGAAGTAGCAGCGGCAGCCAAAACGAAAGGGCCGACCGAAAGGTCAGCGAACACAGTCCGGGTTCCTCAGTAACCCCTCAATACTTCTTCCTATTAAGGAGACTCCAAACTAAAAAAAGGCAAAAGGGTACTACTCTGGAACGATGGCTTCAGGGAGCCTGCCTGGGACTTGCTTCTTAAAGCAAGGAGTTGGGTGTGTTCCGGCTTCAGTCGCAACCGTGTGGCAGAACCCACGCGCCAGCTGACAGCCAAGAGTCCAAAGGGCATATATAACTACCGGAGCTGATCAAACTTGTTTTGCCGATGCTCTTTCAACAACCGGAGCGCATGCAGGTGAACTCGCGGACCTCAACATCATGAACTCGCGCGACTACATGCTTTGCCCAAGGTCCCTTTTTGGGTACCCTAAATTTTTCATAGGTGCTGTATTATAATAGGGACCCAAAAACGGACCATAATTTCGACAACCACCCAGGTGGGCTTGTGCGTCGAAGATCGAACCGAGTGCTGGTACTTCACAGCAGGAAGGTTTAAAGACCATCCCTTGCTCCTCCTGAAAATCCGGATTAGGCCGAGGTGGCTTTTAAGAAGCACGCCTAGTCTTGGAAACGACATCTGGGCAAAAACCTCCCAAAGCTCCTTGTCGCCGGCTGTCGCTTCCAGGTAGTCCTTCATCAAGATTTGTAGAGACCGCCCAGCATTCTTTGTGCGAGGAAACAGTACCGATAAAGATGCGACTAGGATGCATGACCACCGCATTGGCAAGAGCGGCAATGGAAGCATTAGCACCATCGTTGTCAGAACAGGTGCATCAGCGACACAAATAGAGATTTCCAGTCTGAACACAACCCCCGAGACCTTACGTGAGGCCTGCTGCCTCGGAGCACACCGCATGTGAGCCCCAAGTCTTCATGGAAGATCTCCAAACCCTACACCCTAAAGACCCTAAAACCTAAACCCTTCGAAACCTGAAGCCGGCCCCCGTTCCGCCGTATCTCTTGGCTCCTCGAGGGTCTTCATGTCGCCACGGAGGCAAGCCTCCTGCAGGGTGATCGGCTTGCTCTGGATGTCCTCACGCAGAGGTGGTGGCAAACCGGCTTCTACACAAGACTGTCTTGTGCTTAGTAGGGAATGGGGGAATGGATCCCTATGAGAGTCCCTTAAGGCTTAAGGGTCCCTTATAGTAGTCCCAATACCCCATTCCCTCCGAAGAACCAGACAGAGAAGCACTCCCAGCTGTCCTTGATCACCGTCGTCACTTCCTCCGGCACGCCACCCATGGCTCTGCCTCGTGCAAACACGTCGATCCGGAATTGCAAGCTCTAAAGAGTTCGGGCGTGGAGCTGCAGGCAGCAGGGGCTCTTGCAGAGATAGTGTGAAACGTAGGATGGATGCCTTTCTTCATGGCTCCGCCTCATATTCCGGTCCGGTTTGAAAGGCAGGGGGGGGTGTAGTAGTAGTAGTAGTAGTAGTAGTAGTAGTAGTAATGGTAGTAGTAGTAGTAGCAGCAGTAGTAGTAGTAGCAGTAATAGTATTATTAGTATTAGTATTACTATTACTAGATTATTAGTATGCGCATTATGATTACATAATATTAGTATTAATATTACTATTATTATTAGTAGTAGTATTATTATATGAGCCCCTCAACCCTAGACCCCAATAGACCCCCGAACCCTCGGGGTGTTTGGGGTTTAACCTGGCCCAGCGGCTGATCTTGAGCATGAGGGGCTCGTTGTGGTAGTGCTGCATGGCGGCTTGGTTCCCCCCGCGCTTGATGTCCTGCGGCAAGGAGCCGAACTCTGACCCTAAGCCGAAGCTGAACTCTGCGCTGTAAGAACACGAAACAGAATCAAAAATTAACTGTCATCAGTCATAACCCGATCGTAAGAACCATAACAACAATGCTAAGAATTAGCATGATCATGGTAATAGTAGGCTTGTCTGGCGACACCCGTGGCAACGAGTACATTGATCGAAGCGGGAGGCAAGGGCGGTCTTAGCATGAAACACTGGGCCGCAAGAGTGTCACCCGCGACATGCCTCGAAGATGGCAGCGAGCTCCGGGTTCTTCTCCAAGGCGTTGAACTTGTTCGTCACTACCTTGGCACGAAGGGTTCGTGAGGCGTTGACATGCTCGGGCGGTGTGTGGCACTCGAGTCACTCGGGCTCTTGCTTCGGCCACTCAGATTGCCAAAACTCTGAAGCATCAGCCATAAACAGACCAAAATTACGGTGACCTTGCGCTTTGGATGTTCAGTGCCACATATCCACAGCTGTTGTAGGCTGTCCTGTTGCCGTTACGGCCCGCTGTACCGCGCTAAGTATATGCCCCACCCTGCCTCTTGAAACTTAAGCTCAGAGAGCGGAATGTGGCAGGTTCCGGGCTCCTGTTAACTAGTATTGGTAATCATTTTTTGTAGCGAGCGCAGTGAGCTCCCAGCAGCACCTGGTACTTTGATCAATAAAAGCCAAGAACTGTGTAGTTATTCAGGCTTCTTAATTTTATCGACTTCAGAGCAGCTGGAAACTTGCGAGAGGCCTCGTCGCCGTTGCTGAGACGCGTGTTGTAGTACTCGGTAATCGCCTGGGCAGAACACGCCCTGCTTGAAAGCTGACTCCCAGAAGCTCCTGAACTTACAGATCGCTGACCCCTTGAAGCCCTAAATTATGATAGGATCCCCTGATGTGATTTAAGGTATATTCCTTAATTAAGGGGTTTGGGCGGCTCCGGGACAAGCCCTGTAAAGTTGGACCAGCAGCAGAGCGAAAGAGGCGTCAGAGAGCATCAGAGAAAGAACAGAAACTGAACCACCCTAAAGACGCTGCAGAAGACCTCTCCGAAAAGCACCCGCGCCTGCGTCTGCATCCACGCGCGGACAGCCTTGGCATCGCGAGAGAAGGTCTCCATCCTGCCAGGGAGGTTTATAAAGGTTCTACGCGGCTTCCGAGACTGCTTGAGGGTTCAGGGTTGGGAGAAAGGGTTCAACATTTCGGGCTTAGTGAATCGAGTTCCCTAAATTAGTGTCCCTTTTTACAAGGGTGCCGTACGACTTTAGACCCCAAAAAGAGATCCTGCTTTAGAGGACTACCCATATGGGTAGCTGTCAAAATTATGGTCCCTTTTTGGGTACCCGAAATGTTAGGTGCCGTATTATAATAAGGACCCAAAAAGGGACCATAATTTTGACAACCACCCATATGATGGGTTAATGGAGACCTTGAAGTCGGAAAACCCCAAACCCTGATGAGTTTCGGTTGTAGGGTTTGGGGTTTAGGTTTGTAGGGGTTAGGGTTTCGGGTTCAGGGTATCGGTATTAGGGTTTAGGTGTTTGGGGTTTAGGGTCTAGGGTTTCGGTTGTAGGGTTTGGGGTTCCTTACTCAGATTCCTACGTTATGATACCCCCAAAACCTCCAAAACCCCTTAATTAAGGAATATACCTTAAATTATAATAGGATCCCTAATATGATTTAAGGTATATTCCTTAATTAAGGGGTTTTGGAGGTTATGATACCTGTCATGTGTCTTATGGGTCTTATTTTCCTCTGAGCCTTCGGCGATGTACGTTGCACTCTTTCTGAAACTTCAGGGGCTGCTCCGGAATCACAGGGTTTGGGCTTTTGGGTTTGGGGTTTGTTTAGAGTTTAAGGTTTAGGGTTTGGGGTTACAGCTTCGCGGCTTAGCTTTTAGGGTTTTGCCCACAGCCCAAGCCCCTCCAGCCAGCCTTTGTATGACATGCGTCTCTCAACATGCAGCCTCGAGAAATGCGCTTGCGTTGAGAGTCGTTGTCCCCTGGAATCCTTGGGATTGGTTTTTGTCCAAGCCTGGCGTTGGTCCCCGATTGAAGGCCGAAAAAAACGTTTAGAGGATAGTGGGGTTCGGAATTCACCATGCTGATTTTCCCTACGCTTAATCCCAATCCCTACTGAATTTCCTGACAGGCAGGCCCTGAAGCCCTGAAGGTGAGCGGCCAAGAAAACAGCATCGCAGCTGGCCCTGAAAAGACTCCGGTCCGAGCCCTCTGAGGTCGAAGACAAAAGGTCGGTTTAGGGCTTAGTAACTTAGGTGGTTGTCAAAATTAGGGTCCCTTTTTGGGTCCTTAATATAGTTTGGCACCTAATATTTAGGGTACCCAAAAAGGGACCCTAATTTTTGAGAACTACCCACTTAGGCTTTGGGGTTTCACTCAGGGCTTCGGGCTTCGGGCCTTTGGGGTTTAGGCTCTGCGAGGCGCCTCCGGGCTTCTTCCGGGTTCGCCTCGAGGTACTTCTTGGTGTCCTGCCACTCCTGTCGGCTGAAACCGCCAGGCGAAGGTAGGTGAACGTAATGATGCTGATAACTTCCGAGTCGTTGCTTGAATTGGCTTGCTGTGTATTTTATCGGCCGCACTACGAGGTCCATCGCATGTCAGTGTCGTCTTGACTGCCATCACAGTCCGATACTATCCTCTGTCAGCATCATTCTTGGGCTTGGCTGTTGCAGCTGTTGAGTCTGGCTGGGCGCAGGTTTAAGGTTGTAACCATACCTCAAATGCCTCGACTTGGAATGTACTTACTTCCTCCCCTGATCCTTTAAGCAGTGTTGGCTTGGCCAAGGTGTCACGGCTGGTTCTGCACTTCGAAAGAATGAGAGAAGCAGGCCCCTTCGGAAGCATGGCTGAACCCCAAGCCCCTTCGACCCCAAACAACCTCTTTTCTGCCCCTGGTCTCCTTGTCTCCAAAACCCCTTAATTAAGGAATATACCTTAACTCATATTAGGGATCCTATTATAATTTAGGGTATATTCCTTAATTAAGGAATTTTGGAGTCTCTGGGAACACCTCCCCTGAACCCCAGAACTCTAAACCCATAAAGCCCTCAAGCCCCGAAAAACCTGAAGCCCCCTAATCAAGGGGCCTTAATAATTTGAATAGGGTTTTGGGTGTTCCTAATTGTAAGTATAATGTTAAGGCCCTACATTATAATACCCTTATAGATCCCTTGTGGCAGCCCTTACAGACCCCTTTGAAGAAACCCTACCCCCTTTAAAGAAACCCTACCATGGATCCCTTTAGGGAACCCTTTAAAGGGAGCCCTATATTAATAGCAAACCCTAAGCCCTCTCCTTGTCGCCCATGCCCGGTGTTCTCGCAATGCGGATGCTGGTGCCATCGCTCAGGTTCAGGAGCTCCTCGAAACCCGGCCGAGGCAGAAGGCGCAATAAGAATCCGAAGACTACTGAAAGTAAGAAAGTAACAGCAATGATAATCCGAAGAATACTGAGGCGCAAATAGCAAGAAATAGCCTGAATAATACTGAAAGTGCTTGAAAGTATCAAGAACTGATGAATATAACCCGGAGAATATTGAAAGTGTTAGAAGTATTAAGAAATGATGAGAATAACAACAACCATGTAGTAATCATCATCATAAGCATCATGATGATAATGATAATGATATGCTCCTGGAAGCGGGAGGAGATTGCGGGGCTTTGAGGGGCTGGTAACCCAGGGTCCGGCATTCATTTAAGGGCCTTAATCATTAGGGTAGTTGTCAAAATTAGGGCCCCTTTTTGAGTACCATAAACAGTAGGTGCCGTAGTATATTAAGGACCTAAAAAGGGACCCTAATTTTGAGAACCACCCAATTAGAATACGGGTGTTTCTTTTTTTGGCAAAGGGAGAGGCGGCCTATTTTAGCAAAACTGTATGAAGGAATCCCCCAAGGAACAATATTGGTAACTATTCATACCAATACATCACCCATGTCTCAATCGGGCTGCGTCCCAGGGAAACTCCGACTGCTCATGGAAAGCGTGCCGACTGCAACGGGCATCTATTTCTTACCGCTCTTATCATCGAACGCGTACTTGAAGGATCCTCCAAGTTAAGACCATAGGGGCCTTAATAAATAGAATAGGGCTTTGGGGGTGTATTATGCTATAACTACAATGAGGAAACCCCCAAAATAGCATTGGTGATTATCTAGGCCCCAGTAGTTAGGCCCAGTTAGGCTGTCTTGAAACCCTCGCATTTCGATGCGTCCTTCTCAAGACGGAGGTGTGCCATCGCTTCTTTCTACGCGGGGCCGGGGCCGGATGACGGAAGAGACCAAAACGCGGCTGCGGCGGGCCCGGGATGGCATCTTCGGGTGTAGAGTTCAGGCTTTAGCGGTTTGGGGGTGTGGGGGCTTAGGGTTTAGGGTTTAGGGTTTAGGGTTTAGGGTTTAGGGTAATTTTGGGGTTCAGGGGTCTGTTGTCTAAGGCTGTTGTTGAAAGCTCGCACAGGGCGGTTGGAGCTTCCAGGATATCAAATTCGGCGACGAGTCCAAAGCATCAGATCCCCAAACCCTTGAGCCCAAACCCTGAACCCCAAACCCTCGACCCCGAACCCTGAATCCTAAACCCTAAATCCTAAACCCCAAACCTTAAATCCTGAACCCCAAACCCGAAACCCCTAAACCCCTAAACCCTAAACCCCTAAACCCCTAAACCCCTAAACCCTAAACCCTAAACCGCACCCCAAAGGATGAACCCTAAAGCTCAGACATATAGACCTGTCCGGCGTCCCACACGGCACAACCTTGTCGCTTCAACGACGACTGAAGGAACGTTGCCAAGCGGCCCTAGACCCCATTTCATGATATCATATATATATATATGTGTATACAGATATATTTTTATTTGTATATATACATGTAGAGAGAGAGACTTTCCAGCTACATATACATATACATATACATATACATGTACATGTACATGTACATGTACATATGCATTTACATTTACGTATACGTCTACATTCACATATACATACATGTAGATACACATATTGTATATACATATATACGTCTATATGTATAATACATATATACGTCTATATGTATAATATATTACATTTTACTGTATATTGCCATATACTATAGTATGTTGTAGTATGTCACATTACATTATATTATGTTTATACCATAATACAATATGTGAGAGTACATAATATTCTATTATTGTATATTTTATTATGTTATTCTAGAATTATCTTATTATCTTGTGTATGTATATATACATATATCTCTATCTATCACCTCCTTACCATGTCTTGTCTGGCGATCCTAGCAGCTGCTTTTTCATGTTGCTGCCGTCTGGTGTCGGCGCGGTGCATGTGGGCTGAGAGGCCCTCTCCCGTGAGGCGGGCCATGCCGCCCGACACTGATGGCTCCCGGGACGGACGGGTTTAGGGTTTAGGGTTTAGGGCTTAGGGCTTAGGGTTTAGGGTTTAGGGCTTCTTGAAAATTTGAGGGGCGCCTTACAAAATGGAGAAGGGGGTCCTTGTAATCAGAATCTTAGCATTTAGGGTCTAAAGGTCATACTTCCTGGAACTCCTTTTTGGGAAAGACTGGCCTCAAGGGCTGAGGGCTTGTATAAGCGACTACAAAGGTACACTAATGAATAGTTCTTCCGACTCCCATACTCGTACATCCTACACCGCTGGCATGCTGTTGAAGGAGTAAGAGAGTATTGGAGATTCAAACCTCGGGAAGGCTTGCAAAACAGACCTCTTGTGGCATCCTGGGGTTGATCAGACTCCGCCGGTAGTGGCAGTAAGCTTTCCGTGGTGCATAGATATTCTAACTGGTGCTTTGTATCTGTCTATCTCTCGATCTGTCCACGTCTATCTATCTCTGTATTCCTGCTCGAGGTTTTTGGGCTTGAGGTTCAAAGTCTAGCAATGGGTTTAGCTCGGCAGAAGGTCTGGGGTCAAGTTTCAATTCTTCAAAGGGGCTGTGAATGTATGGTTCTTGTCGAGATGAAACACACGGACACCTAGCGCTGCCAGTCCTCTGTCTTCTCGCTGCAAAGACCCGCGTGAGCCATCAGAAAAGCAGGCATCGAATTGTCGGGCACTCGACAAATCATTCATGATTAGTGCCCGTTGTTCCGGGCACAAGAGCTGGTGGCACGGACCCTTACAAAACAGTCCGGCCAAGCGCCTACACTACTTTAGGTTTTAGGGTTTAGGGTTTGGCATGAGAGGGACCATGGGTAGAGCGCGTTGCTTTGAGGGTTTGGGGTTTGGATTCATGGTTGCCCCGGCTCAGCTTGGCAGCGGTCACTGCCTGCCCGAGCTTCAGGGTTGGGGGTTGAAAAGATCTTGAACTTACCACCACTTCGCCCCCTACTCCCTCATGTCGTCTGTGCAAACTCCGAAGTGTCCAACACCGAGCTAGCCCTTTCCAGGCTGAGATGAGAGCTCCCGTGCCCCGCCTCGACCATCGCAAGCTCGGGCACAGGAGCCTACTTCTTCTTCATGAGGTCATCGACCTGAAAATTTCTGGCTCTTGCTCCGTTGTCTCCGTGATGACAACAGCGGACATCATGGTGGTGGAAGCCCACAGCCCACCTCCTTCACGTCCAGGTCGCCCATGTCGTTGGCTTGGACCTCCTTCCTGAATCGCAGTCGGAGTTGGAGCTTATATAGGGCCATAGGGCAAGGGCCTATCTTTGAGATGTCTCTCGAGAGACTCTCAAAGTAAACGAGGATCCGGAGAAGCTGCCTGAAGCTTGCAGCTGGGGCGCATGATGCCCGGGAACTTCTTCTTGAGCGCATCCTTGGAGCTGGCGTAGACCATCCGATCCTTCACTGTGGTCCTCGGAAGGCATGTGGTCAGCAGCCTACAGCGATGCAGCCGCTACGCATGGCTTTGCATCCGAAGGTCTTGTCATCTGGTGACCAGAAGACGAAGCAAAGCTTGCTCTGAGGACGCCCATCTTCCGACGTGTACTCGTAGTCCACGAGCGCATACCTCCGGCAGGCAAGCTGAGAATACTAGATTGGTTCAAGTTCGGCTCATGCGACATTCAGATGCTAGGCAGATGCCCCGCAAAGCTTATGTTCCATTCCAACAGGGTGCTCGAGCTTCCCTCAAACAGAACGCAGCAAAGTGACAACCCGCCCGAGAAGCATGATGCTCTCTCTGAATTGGGGAGGGTGACTGGTAGCTTTCCACACTCTCATCCCTAAACCCTAAACCCTAAACCCTAAACCCTTATACACCCCAATATACTCCAAAAGCCTTCGAAACCCGACCTCAGCCCATCTCCCAAACCCGGCCTGGGCTCACCCTCCGGCAGCTTGGCCACGAAGTCCTCTGAATCCACAAAGCTAAAGCTGGGGAGTGGCGCTTGAAGGGCTTCAAGGCCTTTAAGGGTTTAGAGTTTATAGGAGCGTTTCGGGGTTTATGGGGCTTAGAAAGGGTTTAAAGTGGTGTATAGGGGTTTATAGGGCCATAGGGGTGTCTAGAGTCTAGGGTCTATAAGTCTTTATAGTGGTTTAGGGGTTTAGGGGCTTAGCGCTTCGTCGTTGGGACCTTCATCGCTCTCTCCGCTGCTAATAAAGCCCCAAGTTGCCCAAACTCAGGTTCCCGAAAGGAGTTCCTTTAAAGGGATCCTTAAAGGGCACTATAAGGGATCTAGAGTAGAGTTCTATAATGACGGCTCTTGCTGAGGGCTTGGGAAGTTTAGGGCGTCTAAGGTCCTTTAGGGTCGTTTGAGGCTTTGTCACTTCGTGCTTCCTTCCCCTAAGCCCTAAACTCAAAACCCTAAACCCTAAGCCCAAAGCCCTGAGCCCTAAACCCTTAAGCACATCCCTAAACCCTAAGTCACTCTAAGTGTTTCCCTTATAAGCCCTATGTCACTACCCTAAGCCCTAAACCCTCCCAGAAACCCGAAAGTATAACCTTCATAGTACCCCTTATGGTAACCCTTAAAGGAACCCTAAACCCTAAACCCTGAACCCAAAACCCTAAACCCTAAACCCTAAAGAGTTTCCTTGTAGGTCTCGCCAGCCGGGCCCTGGCACTCGGTGACGATCTCCTGGAAGGGCCCAGAGAGCCCAATTTTTCCCCTTCGGAATATACCTAGGGTTCCTTTAAGGGTTCCTATAAGGGATCTATAGGGTTTAGGGGATTCAAATACCCTTACTTAAGGAATAATAGCTTAAATCATAATATGAAGCCCCTAATGATCTAAGCTATATTCCTTAATTAAAGGGAAAAATTGGGCTCTCTGGGGGAAGGCTCGGGGATAACCTACCTTTGGTTCAACGGAACCCAGGAGACGCAGAGAGAGAGAGAGAGATAGGTTTAGGGTTTAGGGTTTAGGGTTCAGGGTTTAGGGTTTAGGGTTCAGGGTTTAGGGTTTTGGGTTTAGGGTTTACCTTTGGTTAGTAGGGGCTATCGTCACAAGGGAACGCTGGGGGATAAGGAGAAGGGTTCCTTTAAATTAAAGGGTCCCTAAGGGTTCCTTTAAAGGGGTCCCTAAGGGTTACTATAAGGGATCTATAAGGGTACTATAAGGGATCTTTTTATAAGGGTATCGTACCTTTGATACCTTTGGTTTAGGGTTTAGGTTGGGGTTTAGGGTTTTGAGTTTAGGGTTTAGGGGCTAGGGTATCCGTTCCCCATTGTCTTGCATGGCCTCCCAAGTGAGACCATTCATGCTATACTAAGGAGACGGGGATGCAACGTGCCTTGCATGGGCTTAGGGCTGAAGGTTTGGGAGTTTAGGGTTTAGGGTTTTAGCGTTTAGGGTTTAGGGTGTCAGCGTTTAGGGTTTACGGTTTAAGGTTTAGGGTTTAGGGCTTTAGCGTTTAGGGTTTAGGGTTTAAGGTTTAGGATTTAGGGCGTTACAGGGGTTTGGGATGGTTTGGGTCCAGGGGTTCAGGGCCTCGCCTCCTTAGCGTAGAGTTTGTAAAGTCTACAGGCGGGACGCGCAAGGGCTTCGGCTTCGATACTATAGGGGCCTTTATGATTAGAATAAGGTTTTGGGGCCCATTATACTCTATTTATATAATAAGGAACCCCGAAAATTGTATTGGTAATTATCTAGGCCCCTTTACTAGGGTGCCGAAGCCCCGGAAGTTGGCGGCGGGCTGCAACTGCGCTCATCCGAGGCCGGAAGGACCGGTGCTTCAGCCTCCACCCTGTTGCACCCTTCAGCCGACTCAAGCCAACAGTCTTCCGCCGTAATGTAGGGGCCTTAATAATTGGAATAGGGTTTCGGTGTATATTACACTACAAAAATTAAAAAAAAAAAAAAAGGAACCCCCAAAAGCCTCTTCTAATTATTAAGGCCTCTACATTAGTTCTAACCGCCCGAAACTTCCTAAAGCCTTACATTGAGCCGATCTCCTGAATCCCTCCTTAATCCACACCCGTGGCACCAAGTTCTGCCCGAAAGACCGCTTTAAACCCAACCATGGCAAAATCTAGGAGAGCCCCCTCAGAGATCAGGCACAAAAAAAAATTCCGTCGATCATCCCTCATAAATCCTAAACCCAAAAAACAGCTCGGCCTTGTGGTTCTCAATCTTGAAGATGACGTAGCGCAGGTCCTCCGAGTGCCGAAGGCGGTTTCGACTCAAGGCCTTGGGCTTTCGGTAGATCCCCGTTTCCTATCCTACTGATGGACAAAATCCTGCATGACCCTAAGGACCCTAAGGACCTAAACTATGGGAATTCTGGTACATTCCTTTTTTGTGGGTAATGCAGGATTTTGTCCATCAACAGTAATGTAGGGGCCTTAATGATTACAATAGGCTTTTGGGGCCCATTCTACTATACTTATAGTAAAGAACCCCCCAAAGTGGTGCGGGTAATCATTTAGGCCCCCATCCTACGGGAGCCCCGAAGACAATTCTCTGAAGCCTTCCACTACGAATGCCTGGCAAATCTCGAAACCTCCGAAACTTTAAGAAATCTGCAAGCTTCCTCTGTGTGGGGAGCTTGGATCTTCGAGTGTTTGGGGCCTCTAGCTGCGGCACACTTTCTACGTTTAGAACTCGCACATCCAGTCTTTGGACTGCTTATTGAGTGTAGGGCCAAACATCTCAGCTGACATCTCGTTCTTCACGCGTGCATCCATGCAAGCTTCTTGCCAGCGGAACCGGTGGTCCTTCTTCATCTTGATTTGGTTGTACAGGTCCACGCATCCGTCATTCACCGCAACACCAGACATGGCCACGAGAAATCCACAAAATCGACAGCGCAGTGTGCTACTCGGAGGCTGTAAGCTACAGAGCCCAGAGAAGAGGCATGACAAAACCTTTGCTGCTGCTCGAGTTCTTCCACCAAGACAGCACCATGTCGTGGACGCAGCACGAAGAGTTCGAGCAGTGGCAGCAGCAGAAGCAGCAGGAGCAGTGGTAGCAGTGATCCAAGCAGTGGTTCATAGGGACCCTTAGGGGGGTAGGGGGGAGGGGGGTAGGGGACTATACTTCCTTAAATAGGCCTTATTAGGTCCTTATTATGGGCATTAAGGCCCCCTCCCCCCCCTCCCCCTACCCCNCACGAAGAGTTCGAGCAGTGGCAGCAGCAGAAGCAGCAGGAGCAGTGGTAGCAGTGATCCAAGCAGTGGTTCATAGGGACCCTTAGGGGGGGAGGGGGGAGGGGGGGAGGGGGCTATACTTCCTTAAATAGGCCTTATTAGGTCCTTATTATGGGCATTAAGGCCCCCTACCCCCCCTCCCCCTACCCCCCTAAGGGTCCCTATGAGTGGTTGTCGAAGGCTCTCGGAGCCCCCAATACAAAGTAAGCATCCTGCAGAGACCTGACCCTAAAACACCACAAACCTCGGAGATGCCGCATTTCACCGCTGAGACACTGCAAAGAAAGCTTTCCTTCCTCCCCTTAGGTCCAGTCGCCGACCTTTCACACCTCAATATAGGGCCTTAATAATTAGAATATGGTTTTGGGGCCCATCGTACTATATTGATAATTTGGAACCCCCAAATAGTACGGGTAATTATTTAGGCCCATACATTAAACCCTCAACCAACTCATTTTGCTGCCGTTTGCAGGGCGCGGTGCGTCGGTGCGTGTGGGCTAAGAGGCCCTCTCCCCGTGAGGCCCGGGGAGCCAATACCCGCTAATTAAGGAATATACCTGGAATAATATGGGGATTCATATTATGATTTACGCTATATTCCTTACATAAGGGGTACTGGGCTCCCCGTGAGGCGGGCCATGCCGCCTGTTACTGACGGCTCCCGGGATGCTGGGTGTGGATGGCGTCAAGGCGGGCACTTAAAGATCGACTTAGTAGCTAGGGTAACTAGGGTTGCAAATGAGGTACTTGTAACTATACTTAGAAGTAACTATAAAACCCGGTTAAGGTACTTGTAAGCTTACTAAGTCCCATGAACCTCCGAGCAGAGCTAAGGTTCTGTGCCTTAGTGGTGGCCGCGGGGTGTAGGAGTTTTCTCTGTTAGTGCTGTTGCCAAGGGCAACCACAGCCACCATGACACTACACTAGTCACGAGACCCTACCTGCAGCCCAATCAATCCGACATTGTCTTTCATCCGTCCAGGAAGACATCAGATTTGGGCTCCACGAAGAAGTGGGCTTTAAGGCTCGTTAAGGATTTAGCTGCATTCTCTCTCCCGTCAGACCCGTGCACGCCATCAGAAAAGCAGGCATCGAATTGTCGGGCACTCGACAAGTCATGAGTAGTGCCCCTTGTTCCGGGGACCTGATCTTCGGGCACCGACTCTACCAAACAGTCCGGCTAGGACACCTAGGTCGCTTCGTATAGCCTACTTGCCCGTGGCATGCGGGGCGCTCATCTAAAACTGTAACAAAACCCGCATGACCCTCTTACAAACCCCATTCAAGCCCTGTGGAAACCCAAGTGGTACCAAAGGCTTCAGGGGGCTTCAGAGAGATGTGGGGACTTCCCCGGGCCCCGGCTCAGTAACGCATTGGTTGCGGCCTCAACAGGCACTTGAAGATGGAAGCCCCCTTATAGGGAGGCTGCTTTCCGAGACAATGGTCTTCGCCGGGAACTCACCGCAGAGTCGCAAAGCTACCGGGGGTTTGTGGGAGGGTGCCGACCGACTCGCACCCCCGAAGCCTCCGAAGTTTGTCGTAATCAAAAACCGGTCGCCCTCACGGCCCATAGCGATGACCGAGCTACTGCTGGAACGAAGCCAAACCCAGAACTGGCAACGCGAGGCCCGGAGGCAGGGAGCCCGCAAGACCCATATTCTGCACTAGCATAATATCATACGACATCATATAGCATAGGGGCAAAGTATAGCACAGTACAGTACAGTCTACTAACAAATTAACAGTTCATGAAGACCCGAAACCCAAAATCCCCTCAAAGGCGTCGGAGCCTACTTCTTCTTCATGAGGTCATCGACCTGCGCGCGCTTGGGCTTAGAGCTCTGATGCAGTCGCTGCGCGAAGCAGCAGAAGTCGGGATCCGAGGCTGCGTGGCAAGACTGAATTTAAGAGGGAGGTGCAGATAATCTGATATATAGTCCAATATAACATGATACGGTAAGATAGAATGTCACACTATCTAATGCAATATCAAAAAGCAGGATCTGAGTTAGAGCCCTCGTTGGACCCTGAACCTCTGAGATGACTTGCCAACACGAGAGAGGGAGGAAGCCCACAGCCCACCTCCTTCACGTCCAGGTCGCCCATGTCGTTGGCCTGGACCTCCTTCCTGAATCGCAGTATCGCAGTCGGAGTTGGAGGTTGGGGCCATAGGGGTGTCCGGGTCAACGGCCTGTCTTTGAGATCTCTCTCAAGTCAAGAGACTCTCAAAGTAAACTGAGGATTCCGAGAAGCTGCCTGAAGCTTGCAGCTGGGGCCCCGCGCATGATGCCCGGGAACTTCTTCTTCAGCGCGTCCTTGGAGCTGGCGTAGACCATCCGATCCTTCACGGTGGTCCTCGGAAGCCCGCGGGCGTGTGCTCATCAGCCTACAGCGATGCAGCCGCTACGCATGGTTTTGCATCCGAAGGTCTTGTCATCTGGCGACCAGAAGACGAAGCAAAGCTTGCTCTGCGGACGCCCATCTTCCGACGTGTACTCGTAGTCCACGAGCGCATACCTCCGGCATACAGCAGCTGGGGATCCTAAACTTGCGGGGGCTTGCGGATGTCATTCGGACGGCTCGGCATGCAGCATCTCTACCCTTCAAAGGTTCAACACCAATGCAAGCACCCACCAACTCAATCCAAGAACTCCTGGCTTTATGAGGGCCTGACGACACTCTGTCAGTATGCTTCTCTCTTCAGTAGGACTCAACCCACTCTAATCCCTTCCCTTGCTATACCTTAACAAGTAGGACTCATAATATAGGAGCCTTAATAATTAGAGTAGGGTTTGGGGGCCAATTCTACTATAATTGTAATAAGGAACCCCCAAAATAGTATAGGAAACTATGAAGGCCCCTATATTATAGTACCCTTATAGATCCCTAAAAGTAACCCTTATAAACCCCTTTAAAGGAACCCTGAACCCTAGTCTAACTATGAAGGCCCCTATAGTAGTGGGCTCATGTCTGAACCCGGCCTGGGCTCACCCTCCGGCAGCTTCGAGACGAAGTCCTGCGCATGCATTGCAGAGACCATTTTCTGTCGGCTAAACCTTGAACCCTCTGCCCTGAAACCCAAAACTCTAGACCCTTATCCCGAAATCCCCGAAACCCTGCACCCTGACCCCAAACTCTAAACCCTAATCGCCCTCATCCCGTAATCCCCTAAACCAGCTCATTTCAAGCCGCAAATCAAGGCCTCTCTTCGAGGATCCTTAAGGAAAATACTGCACCTTAAACATACCTTAAACCATACTAGGGATCCGATTAGAACTTGAGGTCTATTCCTTGGATTTACCTTACTTAAATCATACTAGGGATCTGCAGGATCCTAGTATAATTCAAGGTCTAGATTCCTTACTTAAGGGGTTTTGGAGCTGTTGCGAATCTCAGGGCCACTCGATGATCCTTAAGGAAAATGCTGTACCTTAACTATATCTTGGGATCCTACTACATTTTAAGATATGGGTAGTCGTCAAATTATGGTCCCTTTTTGGGTCCTTTCTTTTTCTGCGGCACTTATTTAGGGTACCCCCAAAAGGGACCCTAATTTTGACAGCCACCCATATATTTCCTTGATTAAAGGATTTCGGAGTTTCTGGGAAACTTAGGGCCCCTCTTCGTGGATCCCTCCTTGTAGGTCTCACCGGCCGGGCCCTGGCACTCCGTGACGATCTCCTGAAGCCGGCGCTGGACTGCAGGACTTTGGGCTTTCGGGTCTGGGGCTTGAGGGTTTCGGGTTAAGGGTTTAGGGTCTAGGGTTTAGGGTCTAGGGCTTAAGGGTTTAGGGTTTTTGGTTTCGGGTTTAGGGTTTAGGGGTTTAGGGTTTAGGGTTTAGGGTTAGGACTTCGGAGCATCTTTGTTGCTTTGCGCTTTTCGGCTTTAGGGCCGCAGAGTCTGGAGGGTTATGGCGGACCCAGGATCTACGGGTTAGGGTTCAGAGACTCGCTCAAATCCCGGCGATTTTTTGCATAAACATTGCCGAGACTGCAAGTCTGAATTGGGAGCTAAGGTATGATATCAATGTGCAGGGAGATGGCTGCCGACCACCCGACCCAGTCAAGAGACTAAAAACCCAGGATCCTCGGCATTCAAGGACCGGATAACCCCACATGTGTATTTTATCTTTTCGCAAAGAGTGTATAAGTGAATACGAGTGAGTGAGAGAGGGAGTAAGCGAGTGAGTGAGTGAGCGAATGAGCGAGTGAGTGCGTAAGTGTGAGTGAGTGAGTGCGAGCTGTGTCCCTCGCCGCATTTTTGCTAGCGTCCAAGTGTGGGATCCGTGTTCGCAGACACCGACTGCCAGTGCAGCATGGTTCTCTAATGTTCTCTACCACGGAACCATCGAGTCGAACATGGACCTGCAGTGTTTTTCCATGTCTTTGCCTCTGAAAGACCACCGCCGAGCTGCGGTCCCAAGTGCTGCCAGCCTTGCAAACCGCTTTGTGGTCTACCAAGGTGACTTTCCGGGAGACTGATTACCAGCAGATCCTGAACTGGAGTGTCGCCATCTCACGCCCTTCTTCGCGCCGCATCCAACAGAGCACTCTGGAAAGAGCGTTTAGTGGCGTTTACAGTCCGGAGATAAGGCGCCTCGAAGCGCGCGCGGCATCCAACAGAGCAGTCTGGAGAGTGCGTTTAGTGGCGTTTAGAGTCTTCCGGAGGGCGCGCGCGGCATCCAACAGAGCAGTCTGGAGCGAGCGTTTAGTGGCGTTTACAGTCTTCCGGAGGGTGCGAGCCCCGAAGCGCGCGGCATCCAACAGAGCAGCCTGGAGAGCAAACCAGTAGAGAGAGTGCGTATAGTGGAGTTTGAGCAGCCAAGAGGCTGCGTTTAGTGGCGTTTAGACGCGTTTAGTCGCGGTGATGCTTAAGTGATGAGTGAGTGATAAGTGAGTGATGAGTGAGTGATGAGTGAGATGTGTGAGTGATAAGTGCGTGATTGATGAGTGAGTTGATAAGTGCACGATTGATGAGTGAGTGAGTGATGAGTGAGATGAGTGAGTGATCAGTGAGTGATGAGTGAAATGGGTGAGCGATAAGTGAGTGATTGATGAGTGGGTGATGAGTGAGATGAGTGAGCGAAAAGTGTTGGAGGAGGAGGAGGAGGAGGCGGAGGAGGAGGCGGAGGAGGGTGCACGCCCCGAAGCGCGCGCGGCATCCAACAGAGCAGTCTGGAGAGTGCATTTAGTGGCGTTTAGAGTCTTCCGGAGGGTGCGCGCCCCGAAGCGCGCGCGGCATCCAACAGAGCAGTCTGGAGAGTGCGTTTAGTGGCGTTTAGAGTCTTCCGGAGGATGCGCGCCCGAAGCGCGCGCGGCATCCAACAGAGCAGTCTGGAGAGTGCGTTTAGTGGCGTTTAGAGTCTTCCGGAGGGTGTGCTCCCCGAAGCGCGCGCGGCATCCAACAGAGCAGTCTGGAGAGTGCGTTTAGTGGCATTTAGAGTCTTCCGGAGGGCGCGCGCGGCATCCAACAGAGCAGTCTGGAGAGTGCGTTTATTAGTGGCGTTTAGAGTCTTCCGGAGGGTACGTGCCCCCGAAGCGCGCGCGGCATCCCACAGAGCAGCCTGGAGAGAGCGTTTAGTGGCGTTTACAGTCTTCCGGAGGGTGCGAGCCCCGAAGCGCGCGGCATCCCACAGAGCAGTCTGGAGAGCAAACCAGTATAGAGAGAGTGCGTATGGTGGAGTTTGAGCAGCCAAGAGACTGCGTTTAGTGGCGTTTAGATGCGTTTAGTGGCGGTGATGTTTAAGTGATGAGTGACTGATAAGTGAGTGATGAGTGAGATGTGTGAGTGATAAGTTCGTGATTGATGAGTGAGTTGATAAGGGCGCGATTGATGAGTGAGTGAGTGATGAGTGAGATGAGTGAGTGATCAGTGAGTGATGAGTGAGATGGCGTGGGTTACCATGAGGATGGCAGAGAAGGAGGAGAGGAGGAGGAGGGGAGGAGGAGGAGGATGAGGAGGAGTAGAAGGAGGAGGAGCGGGAGAGCCCCAAAAGTAAGAACCCAACACAAAGATGTGGGGAAAAACCAGCTGCGAGAAGCACTGAAACAGCTACCCAAAACCCTAAACATTTCTTCTGCTCCTGAAACCAAAAGGGGAGGATAGGAGTTAGGGGGACCCTTGCAGAGAAAGACCCTCTCAATAAGGTCCCTAGAAGGGTCCCCTTCTAAGGGCTCTCCCTAACACTGCCAAGGACAGGATACCCGAGAACATCCTGAATAGTTTGCCGCAAGACTCGAGCCGGCTTAAAGCTGGAAGTCATAAGATTTAGCCCAGGGTTTAGGGTTTAGGGTTTTGGGGGTTTAGGGGTTAAGGCTTAAGGTACCCAAAACTCTAAGCCCAAGAAGATTAGGACCGTTTGCAAGACGACGTATCACGATTTCGACGCAAAAGCTGTTCTCCGTGCCCAGACATCCTATGTCCCATCTCCCTCCCGAAAGCCCTGCACAGTGTGGCACAAAGCTCACCTTGTGGTTCTCAATCTTGAAGATGACATAGCGGAGGTCCTGCGAAATGAGGCGCTCACGAAGGCGACAAAGCTTCGCATTGAGTCCGGGATCCTTGTTGGAGGTTGCGTCTTCGATATCAACTTCAGGGATTGGGCTCATGTGCAACACCCTAAGGGTACATAGTACATGGGGGTCAGGAGGCTTGGTCCTTCTTCATCTTGATTTGGTTGTACAGGTCCACGCATGCGTCGTTCACGGCAACACCGGACATGGCCACGAGAAAGCTACAAACAAAATCGACAGCGCCGTGTACCGGTGAAGATGCGGGCTGTAAGCTTGAACAGCAGCAAGCGACGCGATCGAATCATGCATAGCCTGCATAGCAGGGGACACAATTATCCTGCTTCTACCCTAGTTCTGCCAGAGCCACTGCCGCTGCTGCTGCCGCCGTTTCTGCTGCTCCTCATGCCGCTTACTAGTGCTCATGCTGGCGCTCCTGCTCCTCCTCTTGCTGCTCCTCACAAGTGCTGCGGCTCTTCTACTGCTGCTGCTACTACTACTACTACTTCTTCTAATCCTCCTACTTCTACTGCTGCTGCCACTGCTACTACTAATACTACTACAACTACAAGCATCGTGGTGGCAGTAGACGTCGTCGTGGTGGCGCCGCAGTAGCATCATCATCGTCGTCATCACCATCGCAGCCGTCAGACTGACACCCACCCCCAAAGACGAAAGAATGATCATGGAAGTAACTGATCTCCAAGTACGAGCACCCGGCGCGAAATCTGAAAGCACAGCACAAAGCCCAAAAGCCTCAAGACCCCAACCCTACTAAGCAAGAAGAAAGGGAGAAGTGCCCTAAACCCTGCCGCCCAAATTCCTCTGCATCGTTCCAAATCAAGCTCAGACTTTTCCAAAGTTGGAAGCGGCTGTCTGGTCGTCGCATTCCTTGCAAACCTTTTCTTGGGCATCAAGCTGGAATGAGGACTTGTGACGTTATCCAAAACTTTTGGGGTTTGGTGTTTCGACAGCATTGCCACTCTGGCTGTCCAAGCATTGATGCCAACCATGGAGTCTAGGGCTTTTCTTAGCTTTAATTTTTATGGTTTAGGGGGCGCACTGTTCAATTTGAGTTGAAGTCTAGCCCTCAAGCTTATCATCCGGGTTTAGGATTCTGATCCGTCTTGACAACGGGGTATGACTTTGCCGTGTTCATGCGTTCCGTGCCTGACATGGGATGAGACCTGTCTACACCTGTCTGAGACATCTCCTGATATAGATGCTATACGGTGGGATCCTTTGTACAAAGCCCCCTTTAGAGTATAGTATAGGGCACCCCTCATTGCCCCTATTAGGGAAAGGAAGGCGTGGACTGCCCCCAGCTGTACGAATTTCACGCCTCGCTGGCAAACGCGGACGCAGCACCGCATGGCTGCTTTCGGCACGATGGCACAGGGACAAGGGTAAGTGACACTTATGCCAATACTATTAAAACAATAGCAACAACAAAAATCATAACTACCCCTGTAAACTATAGTCTTCGCCTCGTGTCTGGGGTCATGGGCGAGTCCTCGGCCTTTCACCGAGCAGCAAAAGAGGCGGGGAGCCACAACCGCTGAGGCTTTTGCTTCGTTCCGATACTATGCAACAAAACAGACCATCTACTGTTATATGCACTGCACTAGACTTGGAGTAACTACGACAATCCCTTGAGTCAACTCTAAAATCTCGCATGCCATGAGCCATGTCCCATTCCCCTCAGCCCTGTAGGCGTTGGCCGCAACTCCAAACTTGAAAACACGAAGGCAAACTCGTAAGTCGTGCCGATATCCTGCTTGCAGCCCTGCACTTCCCTCCCTAATCTGCAACATGCGAAACGCTGCAGAACTTCCAAGAAACCCCAAGAATCCTCAAGACAACCCGAAACCCTAAACCCACATCCCTATAAATCGCTTATCTAGTTGCTGAGTTCATATGCCCCAAAAAGTGTACACTTTCAGTTTTATAGTGGGCAATATTATCCCAGAAAGTGTAAAGTCTATTCACTCGGCTACTAAGCTTTAAAGAGCCCCTTAAGGTGAAAACCCTAAACCCCACATCCCTATAATTCGCTTATAGAACCCTTTAAGGAACCCTTTAAGGCCAAAGCCCTAAAGCCTGCACCTTAAATCGCAAGCCTCAGCAGCCTGGCTCGCTGAATTTGCTGGGGTCGTGGCTGCATTCTCAAGAAACATCCCTCACTTAAGGAAGACTCCTTATATGGGGGTTTCCGAAAATAGGGGAGCCTAATATAGTACCCTAACTAGTAGGATCCTGATTATAAGGACCCCAAATAAGGTACCCCTAATTTTCGGAAACTCCCATATCAGCAGAAGCAAATATCATATGCTTTCAAAAACCAGGAATAAGCCATAGATCATAAGAAGCAAGTATGATGTCAGAAGTAATGTTTGATTCGGTACTGGGTTCTCGGAATCTCTGGCTTGGCCCTTTGAACCCAAGAGAGAAACAAGAGAACATACTAGGGCTAGGAGTTTGGGGTGCAGTATAACAGATATACTATAATGCAGTACAGTATAATGAGCTAGGGCTTTGAAATCGTTAGTGGTTTGGGGCTTGAGGGGAGTCGGTTTCAGCGGTTTTGGGGTCTTAGGATTTGGGGTTTAGCGCGTTAGGTCTGGCGTTTCGATTCAGGGCAAGGCCTATGAAGATGAAGATGAAACTGCATAAAAAAAGGGGCCTTAAGAATTAGAATAGGCTTTTGGGGCCCATTATACTATACTTATAAGAAGGAGCCCCAGAATAGTATAGGTAATTCTTCAGGCCCGTATATTATGTGCTGGCTCGACCTAGCTGTCGCGGGATTTGTAGCATGCATGTATGCATGCTGCAAGTATGCACACAAAAAACACATACGAGCATGCGTACGTGTGTACATCCATCCATACAGACATACAGACATACAGACATATATACATACACACATACATACTGCAATTTAACCAAGAACTGGCCCAGAAGATCTCTGAAAAACGGAATGTCAAAGAAGTGCCATGCAAGGCCTCTACACGAAGAAACTTCTGGCATGCATGGCTAGGAAGATCTATCACCCCAGTATGACTCCATGGTCTACTTAAAAAGCTCCCACGATGTCGTGGCGATTTGCGGGAAAATGCAGCCGCTCCGAATTCCAAGAGAGCTTGCAGAGACCGAGAGACTTCCTGGGAGGTTGGGGGCGGAGGAGAGAAAAGTCACGGGCAATGAGACCACTGGGCCTTAATAATTAGAATAGGGTTTTGGGTCCCATTATGCTATAATCATAATAACAGTATTGGTAATGCCCCTATAGTGAAAGTTCCGAAGACCAACATTGATCTCAGCCCATCACTGTGGAAAAAAGGGCTATATTCTTCCTTAGGGTTCCCGAATAAGGGACCAGTATAGGGTGCGGTTTGTACTACTGCCTAAGGTAGGGAAATGTCAAGACCCTGTGGATTCTATGGGGCTTACATTTATACGGCTTTCAACTGCTGAAACACTAGAATCGAAACCCCATATAGGGTATGGTTTATATTGCTAGTATCCTCATAATCTAACCCAATATATACACTCACCAATATTCAGAAGGAGGCCTATCTACACTCACCAAAACGGTAATATAATCCCTACTTCGTATCAAATTTTCCCGACACCCTGCTCTCCCAAGAAGAAGCGTCGGGGAAGGTGAGATGGCGAAGCTTCGCAAGCTGTCGGCATTGAGGGTGCCTCTTAGCCCTCACCTTACGGTTTAAGGTCTAGGGTTTAGGGTTTTTAACCTTAAGGTCTGGGCTTACCTGGAGCCTGAAGAACCTGCCTTTTTAGGGTTCCCTAATATGATTTCTTTCTATAAGTCCTTAAAAGAAAGGTAGGTTACTTGGGGTTAAGGTAAGGCTTCAAGGCTTCAAGTCTTGGGTTTTGGGGGGCTTGGGGTTTCGGGTGTGCGTAGAGCTTCGGCTCCAGGGTTTATAGCTTTCGCGTTGATTTGGCAGGGCGTCCCATTATATATATATATATATATATATATGATTAACGCCCCATGATTTACTCTTTACTATATATAATATACATATATATATATACTAAATTTTGTTTTGTATGCTATGACTGCCTCGGGGATGATCAGCGAGAGTTCCAGACTCCTACTTGCTGGGCTCTTGAAGCGCATCTGAGAACTTGAAGGAAGGATAGCCGCTTCCGAGATTCGCGGGTTGACCTCCAACCCCCAAATCCCTTGCAACTTTCCGGGACTCTTGAGGCTCCCAGCAGTCCTTGCAATTCAACAACTTCAACCTCAAAAGCCCTGGGTGCCACCCTCTGCCCTACCTTGGATCCCGCAGGACGGTCATTGCTGGCCGTTGGGGTCGCTTCGTCAGGCGCATGGCCTTGTGAGCACAGACGTGGCACTTCTGCGACGACGCGGATATAACGAATGCTGACAAAAACGTTAAAGAATTTTGGCCAGCACACTCGATATCATCGCCACTATTAGCAGCATTTGCAGCAGCAGCGGCAGCAGCCTGGCCATCACCATCATCGCATGACCTCATCATCAGCATGACCACAAAAAAGCCCAGCATAAGAAAGAAGCCAAGGCCTTCTCTGAGGCCTGACGAAGCCTCTAGGGCGGGGTTCAAGTACGAGGTGAGTAAAGTTTAAGCTTCACAGCTTGGAGGTTCATGGGTAGTTATAAGTGGGGCTACAAGTGGGATAACTATATTTCTAAACCATATTAGGGGACTTATAACCCTACCTATAGCTGCCCATGAACTTCCCAGTGGGGGGTATTTTAGCTGCGCTTGGCCCAAGGCTTAAAGCCCAGTCTTCGTTTGCTCCGATGTCTTTTTGTACCCAGGTCCTCCCAATACAAGGTAGTTCCGGAAAACCAGCTTAACATCAGGGCCTTAATTGTTAGAACAGAGTTCGCGGGGCAACTTATACTTTAGTTATGCAAGACTTGTTCCGCCTTCCGTACTACCGTGTTTGTGGGTTGTTACAGTCAAGATCCAGTGTTTCAGGCTCTAGGTTTCGGGCTTAATCGGGTTCGCAATGAGTTCTGATGTAGACCCCTGACCTACCTTTGGTTAGTAGGGAATGGAAGAATGGTAGTAATAGTACTTATAATTGTACCCCTTTCCTTCATTCCCGACTAACCAAAGGCAAGCTGAATCTTACTAAACACACCCCCCTTTCTTGTGGGGGCCTTGTCAGGGGTCCACATTTGGCCCTGAAACTGATTTCCATGAGTCCGGTGTGACACATGCCCAGAGAGCCCAATACCCCTTAATTAAGGATTATACCTTAAATCATTAGGGGCTTCATATTATGATTTAAGCTATATTCCTTAATTAAGGGGTATTGGGCTCTCTGGGTGGTCCAAACTCGGGCATATGGAACTGGAGACCAGACATCAACAGAACATTTATTATAGCGGCCATATAATAATTAGAATTAGGTTTGGGGGTATATTGTACTATAATCATAATAAGGCCAATATCTAAGTACCTGTACACCTACGATCTCTGGAGCTCTTCGCTTATTGCCCGCATCTAACTCATCATCTTTTTGCCTCGATACATTCAAAAATAGCAGGAGAAGAGCCGGTTTCGCTGCAGGCCCCGGCTGCATCAATCGAGGCGGCTGCACGGTAGACTGAGCCGAATTGGAGTTTACAGAGTCATTGTGGAGGGGTGGGGGGGGGCTGGAGCTAATCCGTGTTGAAGGCTCGCGACAAACAATCACAAAGGTAGCCTGGCGCACTCGTCCGTCCACAACAGGTCACCATAACCCCTAGTAGATTGCAACACAAATCAAATCATGCCAAGGTAGAGCTAACACCGCAACAGGCTGGCTTAGGTCTGACTCATGGATGAAACCACACCTGGTCCTTTCGCTCACGGTGATGTCTGCAGTAAAGTTGTCGTGGTCATGATGCTTGGTGATGCCGCTGATGCCCGTGATCATGCTGCTGCGAAGACGGAGGCGATAAGAAAGTGAGGCAGTTATAATGGTGTTGGCAACGACGCCGGCGATGATGACGATGATGATGATTATGACTAGGATGCTGGTGATGCTGATGGTGGTGATGATGATGATGATGGTGATGATGATGGAAGGGACGAGGCTGACAATGGTGGTCGTGGCAGAGGTCATCGAACTCCGCACCATTCCTGTAGCAAACCACGCAACAGAAGCACTCCAGTTCAAAACAGGCATGCCAAGAACACTGAGAACTATTCAATGCAGCAAACACTGTCATCTTCAAGATGATGGCGGGAATAACCGATGAGAACACTGATAGCAAGTAGAAACGGTCCAGGTAGTTGCGGGACGCTATGCGCCCGACACCGACATGCACGGAAGAAATAACCTGCTGTATGTGACTACTCACTAGTCATGACACTCGGAATGAAGACGACTGTCTCAAGGATTATCTGGTTATGCCAAGTGCCCTGCCGCGCTCCTTCGGTTCGGGGGCCTTCAACGGAGTGATTTGGCATTAGCTCGTTGCATCGGTGCATGGATCTGGTGCTGAAACCGCTGTCTTCCATTGGGGCACTCGGTGCGCACAGCGACATACCAAGTAGCTACAGATGCTTCTCTGGTGTCAGTCACATCAACGGCCACCCTCGCATGGCCCTGTTTTTAGCTTCCGTTTCGACGTGTCTTGAACTCATCAGTCGTCAGCAGTGAGACGCTGAATGAGATATTCAAGGTTAATTGGGGCAGAGCCTCCCCCGCGACTTACAAATACTGAGCCTCTTGTGGGACGCAGATAAAGAGTTAACTAAACTTGTCGCAAGGGACGAAGTCATGGCCACAAAACTGCAGACCGAGCAAACAAATACCGGCCTGCACGAAATTTGCTCAACTTCTGAGCTTTGCTATGCTTTGCTCAACTTTGCTAGGCGCTGCTCTCCGCCCTGGCCGCCGCGTCCTTGCCCTCCCTCTGGCCCTGGCCGTGCTTGCTGCCCAAGAGCACCGGTCCGGTGGCGGCCTCCGGATCTGCAGGGGTTGAGGTGGAGAAGGTCGTTCCGTGCTCGATGAGCGTCTGCCTGCGCTTGTAGCCTGGGTGGTGCTTCAAGGTGTGCTCCTCATGGACTGCGTCCAGCATGAGCATACCCTTGTAGACGGCCGCGGCCAGGCATGCTCCGAGGAGAGGGCCGACCCAGAAGATCCACATGCTGCGCCAGTAGCCGGGCCCTGCAGCCGCGTCCTCGTCCTGCACTGCCTTCGGGGCGACCTCCCCAAGCGCCGGCTCGCCGACCATCGTGGCCACGGGTTCCACGGCTTTCGGGGCCTCCATGCGGCTGAGGGAGAGGAGAGCCGGGCCGAAAGAGCGCGTAGGGTTGATGGAGCAGCCGTCGATGGGGATCAGCACGCAGTGGGCCATGAAGACGGCGAGGCCGATGGCCAAGCAAGCCTGGCTGCGGTTCATGGACGACTTTGGATTGCAGGCCGTTTGGAGGACCACGAAGACCAGAAGGAAGGTGCCCACGAGCTCGCCGATCAGTGCATTCCACCAGTTCCACTTCAGACCNCCGCTGTAGTGTCCGATGGAGTAGGCCAAGGTGGTGATGGAGAGGCCAAACACCAAAGCCACCATGAGAACCCAGCCAGGAATCATAGAGGTCGTCTCGCCGCTGGTGCTGTCTCCGTCACCACCGCTGCCACCGGAGCTGCCTGAGCCCTGGATGCCCATGGCACTGCCACAGCCGATGATTACGAACAGAGTCATGCCGACGAACTCGGCCAAGCACGCGACGAGAGAGACATCGCGGTGGAACACCTTCATCTCCCCGATGTGACACGCCGTCGATGAGAAAGGTGGTGGCGCTGTCACTGCTCGAGCAAAAGCCAGCTCCGCGGATCACACAGTTCCTTTAAAAACTTCGGCTACAAGATTATACTTTCTTGCACTATCTTAGGATATCTCATATTGTCATATTATGCGTACTATACCACCTCAGCAAGCACAGCTCGATAACGAGCTGCATCGGCCCCCCAAAGCCGCCCGGCTCACATGAAGAAGCTCTCTGTAGGGAGACTGTCTTTTATCCAGTAACTGCTATATTTTGGCTTAGCTTGCTAATGTCGTCAGTATGCATACTGTTGTTGTAATACTGTGTACGATTAATTACATCAAACCCCGGCAACCAGAGTCGCAAGCTCCCAACACCTCCCCCTACCGCCGACACAAGCCTTCGCCCGCTCGGCGGCCCGTCGTTGAGCCTGCGTACTGGGATGCTTCTGGAGATGCCCTACCGTACTGTCTTGCTAGGAAATTTGGTCTATTTTACCATAACAACGAGTATTTCGGCCAGAGGCTCCCAATGCATCCCGTCAGAACCCTTCGGGAAGCGTTCGGTTTCGGGTCTAGGGCCTTCTGTTTGGTTTAGGGTTTAGGGGTTTAGGATTTTACGGTTTAAGATGTAGGGTTTCGGGTTGGGACGCGATGCTGCGAGATGGGGAAGCGAGGCCCGAGGCCTGCCGCTTCCGCATGCTGGTGATCCGGATGAGGCTGAAGGCGCCCGGCGGCAGGCCTTCTGCAGGGTTTAGGGTTGTAGGGTTATAGGATTTTGGGTCATACTACCGCAGGACGAAAGTTCGCCATACAACATGAAGTTGACAGATCACCACATGTTGACCCCTTTTCCCCCGTAGACTCCTAGCACAACCCCGCAAAGCTCTCCGCCGGGAACTNTCCCGGAAAGTAATTACTCCGCCGCGCTGGCCACGTAAAACGGGTCTTGGGGCTCTCCGGCTCTCCGCGGCACATGTCTATGTTATAAGCTGCATGTCGAAACTTTCGGCCCGGGGGTGATTTCCGAAACACATCCCCCACCCGCAACTTGGTAGACCAGGTCTCTGGGATAAGTGCTCATCCCATCGCTGCTAATGGCCAGGCAAGCATGCCGCTGAGTCCAGTGCAGCGGGCCAAGCGGGCTTTCGTGTCCGTCCTGCTGACCCTGGCAACGGCCTACGGTCTGCACGTGGACGTCACACGAGAGTCTGGGGACGAGACGGTGCAGGCGGCCTACCGCAAGGTCTCTCGCTCCGTCCATCCGGACAAAGGTGGTTGTGACGAAGACGCCCAACGGCTGAACACAGCTCGCGATGCATGGCAGGACGCTCGTCGCGCAGGGCAGCCTGCAGGCAGGCCCTTGAGGAGGCCAGCTGCTGCTACTCCCCTGCACGCCAGCGCCCTGACGGAGAGTCGTCGCACGTGTCGTGTTAACGCCACTGCCGTCCTGTTGACTTACCAGAGCTGGCCGTCTGGCAGCGGCACTGCGACTTGGGAAGCCTTCTGCCGCTTCGTCAGTGAACACGTAGAGGCGTGGGCCGTAAAGCACTGGGCCGCGACGATGGAGGCCAACGCAGCCGGAAGCCACCACTTGCACCTGATGCTGCAATTCAACACGACTGTGGACGTCCCAGGCAGCCGCTTCATCTTTGACGGCCGGCGGCCCAATGTAAGCTCGCACGACTACTTGGGCGAGGGCTTCTGCAAAAAGAAACTGCAGCAATCGATCGACCGGGGCATGTTTTACGTCTGGGCAAACAAGTGCGGTACGGCCCAGCTGCCAGACGGTCGCCTGTGTGTTGCAGGCAACTACGCCCCGTGTTGGACGGCAGCGCCGCGGACATACCAGGTGCTGGGCAAGTGGCCGGAGACCTTGTGGAAACAACGCAAGCTGGAGACTGCGCAGTACGAAGAGTACCTGTTCCTGACTCGCGATGGTGTCTTGGCTCGCAAGCGAAACCTGGACGCCGTCAAGGAGCACGAAGCTGCGGTCGCAGAGGCCAAAGTGATGGAGTCCAACAAGCGTCGCTTGAGGAGCAACCCGGAAGTGTACCGGAGCTTTCCGGTTGTTCCTCTTGCCCAAGACTGGCTGGCCACCTTCCAAGAGGATCGTTTGCGGTACCCGCTGCTCGTGGTCTTGGGCGCATCGCACACAGGAAAGACCGAGTGGGCCAAGTCCCTCTTCAAGCAGCCTTTGGAGCTGAAAGTTGGGAG
The DNA here is from genome assembly GCA_003297005.1 of Symbiodinium sp. clade A Y106. Lineage (NCBI taxonomy): Eukaryota > Dinophyceae > Suessiales > Symbiodiniaceae > Symbiodinium > Symbiodinium sp. clade A. The sequence continues at coordinate 148,069 of BGNK01000904.1, forward strand.
CCTGCTGGTCTTTCCTGAGTCGATGCGTGCCTTCGACAGGACTGTGCACGATGGCATCATCCTGGATGATGTGCGCGACCTGGACTTCTTGGCCGAGCACCAGGACAAGCTACAAGGAAAGTTTGACGTCCAGGTGGAGTTCGCGACAACACCAGGCGGCACGTGTGCCTACAAGAAGTACCTGTTTGCAGTGCCCATCGCCGTGACTGTCAACCACAGCACCCGGAACCTAGACTACCTTGAGACACATGACTGGTTGAAGCAACCCAGCAACCGTGTCCTTGCCAGGTTCCCAGACGTTCTCGGCCCAGGGTTCTGAATGTTTCACTGCGGACAATGCACAGTGCGTGGCTTCGCCGAGAAGATTTGGACTTGGACGGGGTTGCACCTTCGGAGTAGCGGGGGTTCCAGCTGCATGGGTCTAGCTGGCGACTAGTCCGGGCTTTGATGAGCTAGCTGGCGACTAGTCCGGGCTTTGATGAGTTCCCCAACTCAAGCTGACTCTCTGTTACGGAGCATGTCTGCCGGCCGTCGACCAGAGTATCCATGCTGGCGAGGTAGTGTTCTTGTTGCCTGCCAACCAGAGCATCCATCAGGCGTCTCTGTTGCCTGCCCACATGCCCTGACCCGAGCATCCAAGCTGGCGAGACGACGTTCTTGTTGCCTGCTCACTGACCCGAGCATCCAAGCTGGCGAGATGACGTTCTTCTTACCTGAACCAGGAGTGCTGCCGCCGGACACTCCCGCAGCCATCGCAGCATCAGCATCATCATGCCTGTTGTCACCGAAGTGCGACATCCGAAGTCGCTGGACTTTGCGAACGAGCGCAAGGTCTTGCACTTGCGTGATGTTCATGGCTGCGAGTGGGCGGAGATCTGCCGACGAGTGGTAAACCTGCAAGGTGAGGCTCCGAGTCTGTCGCTGGTGCAGCGCGTGCATAAGGCCTTCAACAAACGGGCTGGGCACAGGAAGTACCAGTACGACAACTGTGGCCGCAAGCCTTCCAAGGTCTCCGCGGCTGTGGAGAAGTTCCTCATCCAGCGGCTTCTGGCCTTGCGCATGGTGTCTGCTTGCACGGCTGCTACACTGCGCAGAGAGGTGCTCAGTGCCAAGCACGTGAACCTGGACGAGTCCACAGTGCGAAAAGTCCTGCGAAAGCATGGATACCACTGGCTCCCTCGCGCGCAGAAGCGCAAGTACACCGCGAAACACAAGCTGGAACGCCTACGCTTCGCTCAAGCCGTCTTGCGGTTGACGAAGGCGCAGCTCCGCCAGAAGCTGTCCTTCGCCATGGACGGTGTCATTCTCTCTGTGCCACCCAAGAACGCCACAGACCGTCACAACTACATCGCCCAAGGCGAAACACACATGTGGCGGCGACGTGGCGAGGCTTACACTGAGGGCTTGGCTGGGCAGAATCCTTACCTGCAGCAGGTTCCCTTGGACCGTGTCCTACCGCTCTGGGGTGGACTGTCTGCAGGTGGATTTGCTGTCGTGACGTGCCACACCAGTCGCAAGCTCAGCACTGCAGAGTGGTGTCGCGTCGTGCGCGCTGGTCGCCTGAGGCGGGCCATCCAGGCCCTGGGTCCGATCAAGAAGCATGGTCCCTGGAAGGTCCTCTGCGACAACGAGAAGTTTCTTCACACCGCTGCATCGCGCACTGCGATGGCAGCGGAAGGAGTTTCTGCGTGGCGTATGCCTGCATCATCTCCTGACCTCAACCCTGTTGAGAAGATGTGGGTGGTTGCGGAGACGCATCAGGCAGAAGGACCGTGAAGATCTCAGGAAGCGGCGGCCGCCCATAGGGAAGGCAGCGTTCCAGGCGCGAGTGCGAAGCATCCTGCTGTCCAAGACAGCCCAGGATGTGGCAGCACGCATTGCCGGCGGTTTTCGAAGGACCTGCCAGGATGTCGTTGCACGAAAGGGCGGCATGGCTAAAGCCTAGTCCGTCCTGCCTCCTCTTTTGCTCGCACAGACCAGGACTGCAACACCCGGAATGCCCGCTACCGCAGGACGAAAGTTCGCCATACAACATGAAGTTCTGTCTAGTGGTGTACAAGACCCCTTTTCCCCCGTAGACTCCTAGCACAACCCCGCAAAGCTCTCCGCCGGGAACTATATAATAGTATAAATTTATTCCCGGAAAGTAATTACTCCGCCGCGCTGGCCACGTAAAACGGGTCTTGGGGCTCTCCGGCTCTCCGCGGCACATGTCTATGTTATAAGCTGCATGTCGAAACTTTCGGCCCGGGGGTGNTCCCGGAAAGTAATTACTCCGCCGCGCTGGCCACGTAAAACGGGTCTTGGGGCTCTCCGGCTCTCCGCGGCACATGTCTATGTTATAAGCTGCATGTCGAAACTTTCGGCCCGGGGGTGTAGGTTTTTGGGTTACAGGGTTTAGGGTTTAGGGTTTAGGATTTATGGTTCAGGGTTCAGGGTTTAGGGTTTAGGGTTTAGTTTAGAGCTTCATGGAATGATTCGAAAGAGGGCGTTGCCGTCGTAGGCATTTGGTGTCGACAGTCAGCTTTGGTAGAGCTTTCGGGGCAAGTGCGGCAGCCCTGGCAGCGGAATTGGCATGTAGAATCTGGAAGTTCCAGAGTGATAAAGAGGACCAAAGAATCCCTTGTGTAGTTCGTGATTATGTCATGTCAGGTAGGCCCAGACACAAAAACTCATCCAACCCTGAACCCAAAACCTCAATCTCAGCTCACAGCCTCATGCCCTCGGCCCTGAAACCTTCAACCTGAAAGTCCTGAATCCCTATTAGGGGCCCCAATCAAACTTTCATGGAGCCCCTCTACGACACCCCGCAACCAAATAAGCCCTTATAGAGCTCACATAGGGAGCCCTAAGACAAAACGGAAGCGAACCTTGAGCTCCGTTTAAAGAAAAACCGCGAAACGCACTAAAACACCAAACCCCTAGTGTGCCCCCGATAGCACCGAAATACAGAGAAACGCCCCCGAACATGCTAATAGAGGGGAATCAACAATTACCAATACTATTGTCGGGGTTCCTTATTCGAATTATAGTATAATATAGAATTATAGTATAATATACCCCCCAAGCCCTGTTCGAATCATTAAGGCCCCTATTTGTTCAATGTTCGCTCGGTTGTGTTGCGCCTGCGTCCGGTTCCGAGCTTTGCCCGATCACGTCCGGGCTCCGAGTCTCGGGCACTTTGGGGCTTTGGGTTCAGGCTTTGGGGGGGGGGGGGGGNGGGGGGGTTGGGGGCTCCTTTCGAGGGTTCCTTTAAAGGGGGTCTATAAGGCTACTATAAGGGATCTATAAGGGTTCAGCCCAGAGCAAGCTCCCAAACCCCTTTACAAAGGAATATACCGTAGATTGTAATATATAATAGGTAATAGGATCCATAGTATGATAAGGTGTATTCCTTAATTAAGTCTCTAGAGACTCCAAAACCCCTCAATTAAGGAATATACCTTAAGATTAGTATGTCTGAGGTATATTCCTTAATCAAGGCGTTTTGGGGTCTCTGGGAGGGTGTTGAGGGCTTTTGCCTCAATCAGGGCATTAGAGGGTGCTTCATGGGATGCTTGCGGGGCTGTAGGGGGTTTTATGGAATGTTGCGGGTTCTGTGGCTTTACGGTTTTGGGATTTGGGGGTCGTGGGGTTTGGGGCTTCGGTTTGGGGGTTTGGGGTTCAGAGACCTACACATGAACAAGGTCTAACGAAGTAGCTCATTGGCAATCGGAGCGGAGATGCACCGGGTCATAGTCATCTTCAGTGGCGCATCGGAGAAAGTGTTGTGGCAGTGACGAAGTAACATAGGCCGATCCCGTAACAGTCCGTGAGAACAACAAACTTTAGCAGCGCGACTCACCATATCCGGAATTGAAGTCGGCAAGCCAGCGTGAAAAAGAGCGGCCCGTCCATAGCAGAATGAGCTTAATGCTGAGGCTGGGGCCTATACTGGACCCTTAAACCGCTACAAAAGCTTTTGGGGTCTAAGCTTTCCTACCCCTAAACCCTATTCCTAACCCCTAAACCCGAAGCCCTACACCCTAAATTCCTAAACCCAAAAGTACCAAACCCCTCAAACCCTGAACCCCCCGGCCTGGGCTTCGGCATCGCGATGCGACCTGGGAGGGTCTCGAGGGCCCTAGGGCCTTTTCCTTTAACGGGCTACTCTAAGATTCTATAAGGGCTCTGGGGCTTAGGGTTTAGGGTTTAGGGTTTTATGCTAGGCTGTGTAGTTCATATTAGAATAGGGTTCCCTTCAAAGAGATCCTTAAGGGTTCCTTTAAGGGGTCCTTTAAGGGATCTTTAGGGTTTAGGTCTAAGATTCTATAAGGGCTCTGGGGCTTAGGGCCCCTTTTCAAGGGGTACCTTATAAAGGTTACTCTCAGATTCTAGAAGGACTTTATTATAAGGGCTCTAAAGGGTTTCTATCAGATTGAACAAGGGCTCTATAAGCGCGTCTGGCAAGGGAGTTTGACCGTTTAGGATCTTTCGTAAGGTTCAGGCACCGCACGAAGAGGCCCAGAAGACGAGCCCGAAAGCTCAGGGTTGGAGTTCAGGTTGCTAGCTTAAGGGTTTACCCAGAGACTCCAAAATCCCTTAATTAAGGAATACGGAATACACCTTCAATCAAATTAGGGATCCTATTATGATTCAAGGTAAAATTCCTTAATCAAGGGGTTTTGGAGTCTCTGGGTGCCATCGGGTGACCTTAAGCAGAAACCTAAGCCACCTTGGCCTCAAATTCGCTCCGGCCCAGGGACACTCCCGTCGGCGGGGCAGTGAGTGTCGCTGGCTGTGCCTGCTGGCATGGAACATCAAAAGACGCGGGAATAGTCTCTGGAAAAGTAACAGTTGGAGGAGCACCTTGAAAGCATGGGCTGTCGGCAACGCCCCTAACCTTCAAACGGCCTCTGGAGCCTCCTGTGCCGAATGCGCCTCCGGCAGAGGTGGACCTGTCCATCAGACTGAGAATCAAAGTTGCAGCTGCGGGTTCCTCGAGTTAGGAAGAATGGGGGTGGTTTCGAGCAGTATAGGCGTACCTCCGTGCCTCATTTGGAGGTCCCTTAGAAGTAATTCCAGATTCATACGGATCCTCGACCCTTTTTCCGACCACGGACTCATGAGCGACAGAAGCAATGCCCAGCAAATGCTCTGCCAGTTTTGAGAGAATCTGCTACCCACTCCGCACCACAAGAAACCCAACGAGAACAATCCCGATTGCCCCTGTCACCACGCCTGGATACGGAAGCCGCAAGTCGGGAAACGCAGAGGGCTTAACAATTAGAATAGGATTTCGGTGTACATCATGGTATGGTTGTGGAACTATAATAGGATTTCGGTGTTTATCATCGTATAGTTCTGGAGGGACTTAAAGGGGATACCAGTAGCAAGTATTCCGATCCCTATACTAGTCACTAGTCCCCAATTGTTTTTCTATCGGGGCTTTTTAATTATTAAACTAGTCCCCAATTTTTGTTTATATCTGGGGCTTTTTATTAAACAGTACGGGAAATTCATTTATTCCAAATCGATACCTAGTACATGACCCGGGGACCCGTCTACCAAACAGACGATGCCAGGTCCCAAATCAAGGCGAATCCTCTGGGCTTCTTTCAGGTACATGGCTTTGGGGTTTAGAGGTTTAGGATTTAGGGTTTAGGGTTTAGGAGTTTTGAGGGCTTTGTAGGATGTGGGGGTTCAGGGCTGAGGGTTTAGGAGGTACAGGGTGTAGGGTTGACAAGGATTTTGAGGTTTCGAGTTGGGCCCCAAACACACGCTTGTGAAGCCGCGAAATCAAGCCGGTAGGACTCGATTACAACTTATGTTATTAGCACAATCTTACTAGTATTGACTTTATGCTTTCCTACTATTTAGGGTTTAGGGTTTCGGATTTAGCGTGTTAGGGTTTAGAAGCCCAGGGTTTAGGGTTTCGGGTTTAGGGGGTTAGGGGTTTGGGGGGTTAGGGGTTTAGGGTTGTTCTTATTGCTGCTTTTGCCCAGTCAGCCTTCGGAAGACTCGGAGGGCGCGCTGCGTGGCGAGGGTAGCTCCTGATCGGAACTCAGTTCCAGGGTTTCGGGTTTAGGGGTTGGGGTTTTGGGGCTCCTTTAAAGGGGTCCTTTGGGGGTTCCTTTAAAGGGGCTTATAAGGCTACTATAATATTACTATAAGGGGTTTATGGCTAAGCTTCAGATTCCAGATGTCTTGGGAGAAGGGCTCGAAGATGCTTGATGCACCCGAGCAGTTGGCCCAAAGGCTAGACCACACCTGCACCGATGGTAGACTCGAGTCGTGGGTGAATGTGGAGCTGGACAGGCAAGTCTGGCACATGCTTGTAAAGCAGATGATCGCCTTCTCTTGTTTTTGCAGCGCGGCAGTCTGCTATTCCGGGCCTTGCATGTTCCAACTCTTCTGTAAACTTCTCCGATGTTCAACGATTCTGAACTCCTGGTTCCCAGCATTTTGTGTGACTCTGTTTTGTCAGACTTCTGGTTCTCTCTTCCTTCAAAGACTAGCGTTTTGCCCGAATCTTCTGACAGTTTCATATTGCGCGCGCGTAGCACTGTGATGGCAACTGACGGGCCTTAATACGCACAATCAGGTTTGGGGGGTTCAGCGTAGTATAACTAGAATGAGGAACCCTAAGCAATAGTAGAACATAGTAGAACTAATTACTCAGGCTTCTATAGAGCGGTTTCACAAGGTGGGGTACCTTGTTTAGGAGCAAAAACCCTAGTATACACGACTCTATATGAGGGTCCCACCCATGTTATGAAACTCCTGCACTGCATTAGATATGACTACTAATTCTGGTACTCTGAACCGTAAACCCTAGGACCCTAACCCCTGAAACCCCTATATAACCCTATGCTACATGGCCTTACCCTAAACCCCTAAACCACTAAACCCCTCAACCCCTAAACCCCTAAACCCTAAACCCTTAACTAACGCGAGGCGCTTCAAGTGATACAATCGCCGAGCCGCAGCGAAGCACACCCGGTGCGCAGCGGGCCCGGAGCAACGAGCGTAAGCGCGACCGGCTAGGGAGCTGCGCACGAGCCCGTATGCGATGTGCGCAATAAAAAGATTACCCTAAACCCCCCCCATCAAGACAGAGCTCCCTGCCCGGGGCCTGCCCCTGCCCCTGCCCCTGCCCCTGCCCTGCCCCTGCCCTGCCC
>BGNK01000904.1:155272-171229 GCA_003297005.1 Symbiodinium sp. clade A Y106
CTGCCCTGCCCTGCCCTGCCCTCCCCTCTGCCCCTGCGCGAACGGACACAACTGCTATCAAGACAGGGCAGAGCCTCCATCAAAGCAGGGAATCCTTGAAGCGGCCTTGGCCGAGGCAGAGAGGGTCTTCTTTAGTGTTAGACTTCAGGCCAAAATTCGGTGCTTCTGCAATAGTCCGCGACAATGCACAGAGTCTCCAAAACGGCCCTGGCCAAGGCAAAGCCTCCACAAGGCACAGAATCTCCAAACGGCCCTGACCAAGGCAAAGCCTTCCCTCTACTTTTTGAAAAACAAACGTTCCTGGAACGGCCCTCGCCCAGGAGCTGCAATGCAATTGCTTGTAACAGATCCGACTGCTACACATGCTTTGCGCAAAAGCCTTTTAGACTGCAACGCATTAGTACTATCTGCTTGTGGTATTGAAGATGATCTGTTTCACAGAGCTCCCTGCTAAACCCCCCCATCAAGGCAGAGCTCCCCAGGCCAGAGGGTTCTCTCGTCTAACCCATCGGTTCGTTGGCCCGTGCCGGTCTACGCCCTTCACGCCCCAACGAACCTCTACCTCCTCTCACCCCGCATAAATACATACCGTACATATATGCANACCCATCGGTTCGTTGGCCCGTGCCGGTCTACGCCCTTCACGCCCCAACGAACCTCTACCTCCTCTCACCCCGCATAAATACATACCGTACATATATGCACACAAGGCCTACATACATATATTCATGTATACATATATACATGTATAGACACAAATACACCCACACATATTTACAGACATGCAAGCACAAATGAATACCTGTGTATATACATTCTACGCATGCGTATTACGTTACTAATNACATGCAAGCACAAATGAATACCTGTGTATATACATTCTACGCATGCGTATTACGTTACTAATGGCAACCCATCGGCACTGATGCACCCAATATGGTTAGAACCAAAAGGTAGTAGATAGAATGAACACGAGGGTTCCGCTCAGAATGGAACCCTAAACCCGAATAGGTCGAGGTTAGGGTGGCCGGGGTGGGAAAACGAGCTACGCATAGTGAGCGCAAATGGTGAGGGCCGGCGTNACCCTAAACCCGAATAGGTCGAGGTTAGGGTGGCCGGGGTGGGAAAACGAGCTACGCATAGTGAGCGCAAATGGTGAGGGCCGGCGTTAAAGCAGTATCGGAAGCCGGCCCGTGAAGGAAGCGCGAACGGACACAACGCACACCCTAAACCCTAAACCCCTTAGCCTTAGCAACGTCCGAGAAGCCTCGTGTCTCTCTGTGACGTTCTGGGGCGGTGCCTGCCGGCCGGGACTAAAGGTCCAAGCAGGGGCTAAGCACCGCTCTTTGGGGATTTCTGAAGGAAAGGGTTCATAGGCACCTTATTAGCTCCTTATTATGGGCATTAAGGCCCCCCCCCTACCCCCCTAATGGTCCCCATGAAGGGTGTTCCTTAACCTAACCTTTTCAGGCTTCTGTTATTGATGCCTCCTTTCCAACTGTTTTCAGGGAGGAGTTGGAGGAAGAGGGCGTGAGAAGCCTAAAGAGCTTATGTCACTGCTTTTCCAACTATCAAGCTAGCGTTACCTTATCGTAGGTTTTCCACAATGATACTGCAAGAACTTTGCGGCGTGGCAAATGCCTTTTTTGCTTCACAGAATGCCCTCTCGAACAAGGTGCGAAAACCAGTGCACAATCAGTCAGTCCACGGCTTTCCCAAGCTTACATTTCAAGCTTCTGCTGAGGCAAGGAAAGGCGCATACACGTCGATGACACTGGCCAAGTGGATGGCAAGCTTGTCGCACAACTTCTGATCATTGCCGGCTTCTTCGGCTGCCAGCCAGACATGTCCTAGCCAACTGTCACGTTGATCTTCTGTGAAACCTCGACCACGAACTTCTGCGGATCGCAAGGGCCAGCCAACGCCCCAGCAAGGCAAGAGCCAACCTCTCTCCATGAGCTGCAGCACTCACGTTGGAGTCTTGCTGAGATACGTCAAACAACACAGACATACGAGGATCTTGGAAGAGTCGGCGATAATGGAAACCGAAGAGTCTGACGATACCGTCTTTGCCGCCCATGGAGCGAATCTCGGCTGATGTTGGCATCGGCTCGAAGCCCCCGAGTCCAGCTCTGTAGATGGCCCTACCTTTCCTTAAAGCTGGAGATTCTGGAAGTGGCCCGGCAGCAGGGAGTCCTGGTGGGAACAAGCTCTCCGGCAAAGCTTCGGGAGTAGTTTCGATGTTGCCGTCAGGGGGAGAGCTTGGCTCCTTCGCTTGAAGCGACACGCAGAGGCCCATGGCAATCCCTGCGCCACCGTGAAGGAAACGTATTGAAGAGAAGGCAACGTATTGGAGCGCAACGGTGCCCTAACTTCCCCCCAACGCCAGAATGCTAGCTAAAGATCTAAAGGATTTGTCGGGTCGATGTCTTGACTACACAGAAAGGATACAACTCCAGCAGTTGTTCCCTCAGCTTGCCCTAAACTCCCTAAACCCCAAACCTCCGCTTTCAGGGAGGCTTGGTGAGCCGAAGGCGCGAGACTTCGACCCTCCCACGATAAAGTTCAGGATACCTTCCTTCAACTAAATGCTTCTTGGTGGTGTTTTCTAACAAGTACTCATGTAACAAGGAACGGTAGCTAAACAAGCTCCCATGTTAACCCTAAACCCTAAAACCCTCCCCCTGTCGCAAGTGCTTTCAGAACCGCCTCCAGGGTGACGATCGAGGCCGCTCTTAGAGCGGCCTCGCGCGGGACCTCGCCTTCTCCCCATGAGGCCTTCAAGCCTCGTTCGGCTTGGAGCATGTGGCTGGGATCTTATGTTCCAGGGTTAAGGGCTTAGGGTTGGGGGTTTAGGGTTGGGGGTTTAGGGTTGAGGATCTCAAGTGTCTGGGTGTGGGGATCTGAAGTCTTAAGCCTGAGGGACCTAAATCGGATGAGCATTAAGAGATTGAAGGACGTTGGTGCCTTGAAAACCCGGTTCCGATGCCTCATGCAAACAAACGCGTGAGCGGTTCGGGACTTCGGTGCTTAGGTTACCCCTGAACCACATCCGAAAGCTACCTTGAAACTCCACATATCCCGACCCCTCTTGTAACTTCGAATCCTCACAACAAGCTCTGCAGACCACACCTTCTGAGATGCTTTCAAGCTCAGCTCCACCTCCACCTCCTCCACCCGGAGTTACCAAGTCCCCTGATCCTTTCGCTGGGGGGGTCTCGGCTCCGCACGGGCGGATCCAGAAACTTCCTGGAGACGTCAGTTTCTGCTTCAAGGCCCTCGTTTTCCCTCACTTCTGGGTTTCAGCACTTCTCCAGACTTAGGAGGGCATGAGGCAATCAGACTCCTCGGTTGAACTCAAGCCCCTAGGCATCTGGGACTGTAAGGGGCAGGATGCAGAGCTGCTTGGGGTCTAGGGGCCACAGTTTTCTGATTTCCAAATTAAAGCTTAGGGGGTGAAGGGCGCGATCAGGAGGTACCTGGACAATGACGAACGCTCAAATGCCAGGTTTATGGGGCTTCATACTTGGAGGATCAGGTAACTGTACTCACAATTACTTATAACTCCAGTTAAGGTGCATATAACCCTACTTACTAAGTTGCATGATCCTCCAAGTATGCGCCTTGTGGTGAGTTGAAACGGCCCAAAGACCTGTGGGAGAGGCCGTGGACCCTGCTCTTCGCCGACCCGGAACCGGGCGAAAAAACAAACGGAGAAAGGAGTTAGGGGTTTAGGGGTTTAGGGGTTTTGGGGGGGGGGTTGGGGCTTAGGGTTCAGGGCTTTAGGAGTTTAGGGGTGTAGGGGTTTTAGTGGGTTTTAGGGGAGAGGGGAGCCTGAACTCGGAAAGTTGAAGCGTCGGATCGGATGGCCTCGGGGGGTGCGAGCGCCTCTTCGGGGAAGAGCTCGGGGTCCACAGAGCTGGGAAGAGAACCTGGTTTAGGGGTTTAGGGTTTAGGGGTTTAGGGTTTAGGGTTTAGGGTTTAGGGTTTAGGGGTTTAGGGGTTTAGGGTTTAGGGTCGGGATGGTCGATGGTCGGTAATATGGGTGGAGAAGGGCTCCTTTAAAGGGGTCTCTAAGGGTTAATTTAAGGGATACTATAAGGGTATATACTATAATATAAATATAGGGGCCTTTAATAATTGGAACGGGGTTATGGGGTATATTGACTACAATCATAAGAAGCAACCCCCAAAATAGTATTGGTGCTTATTTAGGCCCGTATATTACTTCAAGGTTTGGAGTCTGCGTCGAAGGCTTCACTCGGAGGCTTGGCATCTGCGGCCAGGGATACAAGGTATGGAAGAAGGGTGTGTCTTGATGGTCAGCCTCCGCGAGGAGACACCCCAAAAACCCTCACAATGGTCGCCCGTACGAAGCGCGGTACACACCCACCAAAAGCCCTGATGCAATGCTACATTATGTCATGCCACGACGGGGAAGGCAAAGCGGGTGTGGAAGACCCGAACCTGCAGCCCCTGCAAAGAGCCCGGAACAGCCCAGCATCACGCGAGACCAGTGACAACAACGATCACAATAACAATCATGCCCACAAAGCTAATGACAGCAATGAACATGACCATGGCAATAACAATCATTCTGGTCACAACAATTTCATGATAGCAAGATCAATGATGGAGGGGGGAGAGAGAGAGAGAGAGGGAGGGAGGGGGAGAGATGGGAATTTCGAAGCCCTAGCATGAAACCCCCCCAAAATGAAGTACCCCGAAGTTTTAAGAAATCCTCTCAACCCAGATGAAGCCCTGCGACACCATGATGAAATCTACAACATTTGTAAAATTGCGCCAAAAACGAAATTATGAGGGTTTAGGGTTTTCGGGAACCCTGTAAACCCCGGGAGCACCAAGTGCCCTCAGCGACTCCCGCGACGTGTCTGCGAGCGCCTTCCATAGCAGGCGGTGGGGTGGGCACAAAGAAGGATTTTATTGGCATCCGTAGGGTGCAGGGCCTTGGGCTTCTGCGTTTTAGAGCTTTAGGGCTTTTCGGGCTTCGGCGGCATAGTGGCCTAAAGTTTCATTTTTTTAAGGGTTTTAGGATATAAGCTCTAGAACTCTGGTCTTTCAGGATTTAGTGCTGAGGACTGGGGCTCAGGGTCTTACGGCCTCAAGGCTCTACTTGGAGGATCATTGGACTTAGTAACTAGGGTTATAAATCAGGCAACTAGACTTATAATTACTTATAACTCCAGTTAGGGTACTTATAACCCTACTTACTAAGTCCCATGATCCTCCAAATAGGGCTTAGGCTTAAGGTGTTGAAGCCTTTGGGTATGGGTTTTAGGGTCTCGAGGTCTGATAGGAGCTGGAGCCGTGGTCGTTACTTAAGCCGCCGAAGCCATGCCTACCAGACTCAATACTTCCTAATTGAGCAACATACCTTAAAACGAACGGCTTGCTATGACTGAAAACCTATGTCTTAAGGCATACAGGATGTGTAAGTGTAAGCTTCATATAGTTTTGGATGTCGCGGCTTGGTGGAAGCTGCAGGGTCTCTGGGTCCATGCAGTGGGTGCCCCGCCTCAGGATCACACATGACAACAAGCTCTCGCATGTTGAGCAAACTCACAGACCCTGACTGCCTGACAAGTTCAAGCCCTGATCCGGCGACTCCGCAAAATTGGGCGGGCTATGTTGATTCTAGCTAGTCGACCTCGTCGCCAAGTTGCCTGACCTTTTGGGTGCGAATACATCCAAACGTCATGAAGCCCACAGAGGAAACCCTAACTTCTGGACACCTGGAAGGGGCCCTAGAGGGACCCGAACCCAGCCTTCTATATGGGTCTAGCAGGGTTTTCAGACGAATCCAAAGTCAAAAGCTTATTAGGGTTCTGCAAGGGTTTGATACTGGGTGTATAAGGTCTTCCACAAATTCTTCGTAGCTCCGGACCCCCAAACCCTCAACCCTAAACCTTAAACCTTAGCCGCAGGGTTGTTTGGGGAGGTTCACTTCAGCAAAGGCGCCTCTGGCGGCTGCAGAGCCACGTCGACCTGACAGCTCGAAGCTTCGAGCTCCAATCCACCTGAGCGGAACTCCGGCAGTAAAATAAGAACAATAACAATAGTAAGAATAGTAAGACAGCAATCATAACAACAATAACAATAACAACAATAACAACAATGTTCGGCTCGGCCCCGGCCGAAGCGGTCAGAGGTTCCTATACGGATTCCCTCTATTCCCCACCTCTTAATCCCCTCCCCTGTGCCCCCCCCCNCTCCGCCCCTTCCCCCCCATTTCAACTTTTGGGTTGGTGAACCCTGCTCCTCTCGCACTGCTTGCTGACCCTCCCATGCCATGGCAAGCGAGCTTCACGCTTGCATCAGGGGCTGCGCTTTCTCCCTACACGCTGCGGGTTTAGGGTTTCGGGTTTAAGGTTTGAGCTTTAAGGTCTGGGGTTTAGAGTTTCGGGTTTCAGGCCTATGGGCCTTGGCAGGCTTTCGGGTTGCTGCTTTCCGAAACAATGCACCACAGCCGGGCCGAGGCGGACGACGCGAAGCGTTCAAAATTAACAATGTTAACAATGTTAACAATATGAACACTATTAGCAATGTTAGCAATGTTGACAATACTAGCAATATTAACAGTATTTACTAACAATATTAACAATGCTGACAATATTAACAAAATTAATAGTGTTAAACAGTATTAGCAATATTAACAATATAAACAATGTTAACAATATTAACAATGTTAACAACATTAACGATATTAACAAAATTAACAATGTTAACAGTATTAACACTATTAGCAATAATCACAATATTAACAAGATTAACAATGCTAACACTATTACGTAACAATATTAACAACATTAACAACAATAGTCGGGACCACAGGCCTTTGAGTACGGCGCAGGGTCTTTGAGGCAACGCAGGCGGCTTCCCGTTTGCAGCTTGGGGAACTTGGTCACGCTGCTTTTGTAACCGGCCCCGGCTGCCTGCAGAGAGCCCTCTGCCCCAGTGAAAAGCTGGGTGCTCAGTGGAGCATGTAGCAAAACGAAAACCACCAAACGAGACAGAATTTCCTTGTTGGTGCCCACCCAGACACCGGCGGCCTGACCCAAAAGATCTCCCAAAGCATGAAATTCTTTTGAAAACCCCTGCTCGCTCTGCTCTCCTGGCTCTCATTCTCGGGCCTGGACCTGCCAAAGGCACCGTTTGCGGAAGCGGAAGCGGCGTTTGCGGAGCAGCAGCTTCCTGGGGCACAAATGAGGCCCTTCTCGAGATGCGGAACGGAAACGGCCAGGGAAGAGGCTTCGCACGAACTTGTCTTGTGCATTTGTAGAACCTTATCTTAGTTGCATGTCTGATTATGCACGAGACTCCAAGCAGGCGAAGGCTTTGCGACTCCGGGCTTCAACGGCTCCGAAACTCCTGGCACCCTCAACCGCTCAGCGAGGCTATCCTCTGCCAAGTGAGTGGCGAGTTATAGAAGCCATAAGCCGCGAATAGCTTGTCCAACGGCAGACAACCCCCACAGATCCCCTGCAAAGCCCCATGCTCTTACGGTTTGTCATTGGCTTAAAGCAAAGAAACCAACCGCTGGAAATGCCCACAAGAAAGCCAAGGGACCTGTGCAGACTGCGGGAAGACGACGACCAGGAGAGGCGGGGTCGGCGCAGGCGCAGAGCCTCCAACGTCACTCGGCTGTGAAAGAGAAAGAGAGAAAGAGAGAAAGAGAGAAAGAGAGAGAGCAAGAGGGGACAAAAGCTACCTTTGGTTAGTAGGGAATGGAAGAATGGTAGTAATAGTGGTTATAATGGTACCCCATTCCTTCATTCCCTAGTAACCAAAGGTAAGAAAAAGGAAGAGAAGCGCCTTGCTGCGGATGCTCTGCCGCGCTGCTCGTCGCCTCCTTGGGCCCTGGCGGAGGCCTTGGCTGCCTCGGAGGGCCGGGCTTCAGTAAGGCTGCTATTGGGTTCGGTCATAGAGTTCAGGGTTTAGGGTTTAGGGTTTTTAGGGTTTAGGGGTTTAGGGGTTTAGGGGTTTAGGGTTTAGGGTTTAGAGTTTAGGGGGTTCCCTTGAAAGGTTCCTTTAAGGAGTCCCTGTTAGGGAACCATAATAGGGTTCGCTTTAAGGGTACCATAATGGGGTTCCGCTTAAGACTTCCTTTAGGGGCGTCCCTTCAAGAAGGGTGACTAGAAGGGTTACTAGAAGGCGTACTAGATGGCCTACTTTCAAACACTATAAGGTTGAAGAGTTACTACAAGGGTCTATATGAGGGCCTACTATACTCGCACGTCCTGCAATGCATGAACCAACGCGGCTGTGATCTGGCATTTCCCGTATCTGCGGGCCTGAAACCACCAACACTCGAATTGCACTGAAGTTTCACCATCAACATCAATGCCAATACCATCGATCTCATCATACTCAGCATCATCACCATCATAATCACCCTCATCTTGATCCGCACTCTCATCATCAGCCACATCTTTCGCATCATGCCCATCATGATCCTTACGACTGTCACAAATATCATGATGATAGACGACATTAACCGCAGTTCCGTCACCGTCGACATTATCATAAACATCGATAGTGTCATTATCAGCAGCTGCCGTCGTTGGTTCCTGTGGTGATTCGCAGTGGGCAAAGAGTGGCCGAACTCGGTCACTTGAACACTAAGCAAATATCGAGAATGGTACTCCGTGCAGCGACATGTTCAGACTTTGCCTGAACCAGAAGAAGCATGGTCAAAGAATTTCGGAAGAGTGCGAGAAAGCGCAGAACCTGTAACCACCTTCATGGCCTTGACCACACCAACAATCGTCTCTAACACATCTCATACCAGAGGCCCCCAGAGGCCGAAATGCCCCCTTAGGGTTTAGGGTTCAGGGTTTGGGGTTTAGGGCTTAGGGTTTACCTTAAACGACAATACCGAGGCCCATTTGTGAAGGTCGATGCCTGAAAAACTTCATGATACTGTGCTCTCTGGGACTTCCGAATCCCAAGCCGCAAAACCGGAAAACCGGAAACGGCCCTAAACGACCCCAGAGCCTCCAAAACCCCTTTTTTTTAAGGAATACGACGTAAGTCATATTAAGGGATCCCACGAAAATTTAAGGTATATTCCTTAATTAAGGAATATGACTTACGTCACATTAGGGGATCCTACTATAATTTAAGGTATATTCCTTAATGAAGGGGGTTTTGGAGGCTCTGGGCCCAGATCCTCAGCCCAGCACTCAAGCGATGGGGGTGGCTGTGGAATCTGTTGGGACCTTTGCGCAGGGACCTGGAACCAGGCGAGGGTTTTGAGGGTTTAAGGCGTCGGAGTTTTGGGGTTTGGTGATGGATTCTCACCTCTGCTCGATATTCAGTAGTATGATAGGAAGCACTTAGAAAGCTCTTCCGAGATCAACCTTTTCACATTGAACTTCATGTTCCTCTGCTGCGTGCTGTTTCATCTTATGCTTATGTGGTTGCCACCGTTCATGTTACCAGTGTTCCACTTGTGCGCGGGCCATCGCTAGTACTGCCAAACCTATCAGCAGTACTCATTGCTGCTCTTTCCATGCACTCGTGGACTCAACACCTGAACGGTGCCATCTACATGTCTTCACGCATTCAAGCTGGCACGTGGGGACTTGTTTAAGACCGAAACATGCCTAGCCCAAACTTGCTACAGTGGTGGTCCCCAAGAACAACAACACATCGAAAAGCACTGTTGCAAGCACACCCAACGGTGCAAAAACGCAACAACAGTCACGCTGGGTAGAGGTCTGGGACTACCCTCGCCCAACATTCGTCTGTGCCTCGTTCTGTCAAAAACAGGGGCCGGTAACCAGTTAGGCAAGCTTGCCTCGACAATTCGCCCGGCGAGGTCAGGCAGAGAAAGCTGGGGAGCTGACCTGAATGTTGGGCCCGTGAAATTTAGGTCTGGAATAAACCTTAAATTTCACAGAATACTAGGATCCTCTTTCATGATGTAACCTCAAGGCCTTGCCCAACTGCAAAACTAAGTCCTGATCTCGAAAGCTAGCTGGTGCGGAAAGCCTGGAACACCAACTCTCGAAAAATCAAATCGCTACAAAACGCTTCTTTGCTCCTAAGCACCGGAGGCATTGTCCCTAAAGGGGCTTAGGGTTTCAGTTTTAGGGTGTCGGGCTTAGGGTTTCAATTTGAGTCTTGCGTTTAGGATTCAGGATTGGAGGGTGGCATACCGCCGAAACCACAAGTACTCAACCGCAACAACAAACCCTTGAACCCCGCTGGGTGCTTTGAGGATTTTAGGACTTGGGGCGGCTTGGGCTCCTTGTGCAAATGTGGGAGCTTCCCGCTTTTCCGAGGTCAAGAAACGTAGCGTTGCAGGTTTGGCAGGGAGATCAGGGCACCCAATCCAAGCTCTCCGAATCGTGGCATCCCCTTAGCCCTGTAACTCTGCAAGAGGGATTCCGGGATGAGGCTCAGCTATGATTAATTATAAACTCTAGCCCCTAAACTGGAACCCCAAACTCCAAACCATATACCCCAAACCCCAAACCCTAATCCCAAATTTCCGAAACAAAGAGGCTGGAAAAACGGGGCCCTGGCTCCCGCACGGCCAGGCTCACGGCACCAGCCCGCCAGGCCGGAGGAGCTGCAAAGAAGCCGGGGGGTTCTTGGAGTTTTCTTAGCTTTCGGGGTTCCAAAAAAGGGGTATCTTAAGGGTGTCGCTTTCGGGTTTTGCGGTCTTAGGGTTTGAGGAGTTTTCGGTTTTAGGGGTTTGGAGCTTAAGGTTTAGAGGGTGATTCTGGCTTTGGTGCTCTGTAGATCTGTGGTGCCATCCTTAGGACCTTCCCTTTGGCTCGCTTTTCTACAGACATAGGGTCGATGCTTCTGCAGTGGTGAACCTGTACCTTAGCACCTATTTCAAAAGATTGTTCAAAATTCTTTGAAAATGAACAATGAACACAATATGTATAAATGACAGAACACTCCCGGATCGAAGGAAAAAATAACTCCAAGCGACGTAAACTCGCACGCTGATTTAAAGGCTCATGGGACTTAGTAGTTCTAAGTTAACTATACTTATAACTAATAATAGACTATAATCCCTAAACCCCAAACCCTAAATCCTAAACCCTAAGTACTGATAACCCCAGTTCAAACCTCAAAGGGGTCAGATCGCCCTAAACGGCCCTAAACCCTTTGAATGCCAGGTACCTCTGCATCGAACACCCGACCGTTTGCCTGGCCTAACGGTTTAGGGTTTAGGGTTCAGGGTTTAGGGTTTAGAGTGTTGGGTTTCGGGTTTTTTTTGGGGGGGAGCTCTTGCTTGGCCTAGCAGCTGGCGTGAGCACACGGGACAGCGACACACCTGCCCCAAGAAAAAGCTGTGCGGCAAGGCTTAGAGTTCAGGGCTGCTCAAAAGCCTTTAATTACGGTATATACCTTACGTGATAATCGGATCCCTAATATGAGTTAAGGTATGTTCCTGAATTAAAGGATTTTGGAGTCTCTGGGGAGTTCAGGGCTGCTCCATCCTAGGAAAGCCACGCCCGGAGAAATCGAAGCCTTCAAATGACCTGGGGCTGTGCCAGTCTGCTCATCACTTCGATCCCTGCTCAGGCGACCGCCATCGACTAGCGAGCACCAGAGCCCTCCAGCGCCCTTTCAAGGGGCGCTCCGCCAGTCCAGGCCCCAACCGACCCAGCCCACAGCCTCTCTGGAGGCCGAGGCTCGAAACGTGAGGGCAGCGACGGGACCTGCCTCTGAAGACTTTATATGTCGGCTTCTTCTCCTGATTCTTCTTCTTATCACTAGCAGCAGCACGATTCTCTGTTTTGTGTCACATAGATCACTGAGCAACCGACAGAGCCAAAAGAAGATTCTTACCAAAAGTCACAGGAGAAACCAGAACCTCCAAAACCCTTAACTAAGGAATATTCCTTAAGGTTTTTTCCCTTTATTCAGGGGTTTTGGAGGTTCTGGGTTTAAATGCTGGCTTCCTCGAACCTCGCGAGACCGGCCCAGAGCCGCTCCAGAGCCGCTCCAAAGCCCCCGCAATACCCAGAACCCTAAAAGCCTGAACACCCCCTGAACCCCGAAGCCCCCCCACTCTCAATAGCCTCTAACGCCTTACGTACTTCAAAACCTAAGAATAATAGCAGTAAAGACAAGAAGAAGAGAAATGTTAGTTCTTCAACAACAAACATAAAATAGATAGACGTTAATGATACTTCATGAGAAGAATAATCGTAATACGAAAGGGGCCTGGCTCGGAGTGCAGGCCATGGGAGCTCCATTTGCCCGGCTGGGCAGCTGCTTGGGGACTTTGGGGCTTTGGGGGTTTAGGGCTTTGGGAGCTTAGGGTTTAGGGTTTAGGGGGCTGTGGGCTTTGAAACTGTAGGGTTTGGGAGTTTAGGGGCTTGAGGGCTGTAGGGCTGTAAGGGGCAAGAGCGATATCGGAGAGGGGTTTTCGGTGCGTCCGTTTGAGTTCCGTGGGCTGAGCTCCAGAACATACAACCACATCGACTGAGATGGTTGAAGCTGCACATCCGGGGCCGAATTTGAACCAAACTCTCGAGGAAGATCGCGGACGAGATCTTCAGACAATTGTGGCCCTTCCGAGAAGCGACCCAAGTAGTTGAATATAGTTAGTTGAATCCTTGCATGAGGACGCCTTAGTAAGCCATTGCTCTTGTAGACGCAGCAGCTCATAAGAGCATGCGGGACTGCCCCGAAAAACGAGACAGGAGCCTCTGTATCGATTGGGCTTCGGGCGTACTGAGGGCTATTGGGGTTTTGGGGGTGCTAAACCCTAAACCCTAAACCCTAAACCCTAAGCCCTAAACCCTAAGCCCTAAACCCTAAGCCCTAAACCCTAAGCCCTAAGCCCTAAACCCTATACCGGGTCCTCAGCCTGAGCTCCGGCTTTCTTTGACTCCAAAATGCCATCGCCCGCCGGCTCGTGGCAGTGCAGCTCTGGTGCGCTTCGTCTCAGTGTCTCCCTGGCAGGCAGGTGTCGAACTGCAATAGCAAAAAGAATATCATAGTAGCATTAGCAATACATGTAATAATAATAATAATACATATATATATATATATCCCCTAAACCCTATAGATCCCTTATAGGATCCCTTAAAGGAACCCTAGGTATATTCCTTAACTAAGGGCTTTATTGGGCTCTCCGGGCAATCCCTAGGAGACCCGAGGATGCTCTGGGGCTCCCGGCTCATGGTTCCCACCAGGGTCATGTTGGAGGTGGTGATGTTCGGCAGACGCTCCATGTCAAGCTCCTCCCAAGGTTTAGGGTTTTTTTTGTTGTTTTACTCGCCTCTTTTCCTCCCGCCACAAGGTTTAGGGTTTATTAGGGTTTAGGGTTTAGCCCGTGTAAACAAAAATATCAAAGACTCCCAAAACCCTTTGCCAGGCGTTGTAAAGCTTCACACAAGGCCCCGAAGTTTTGAGGATGAGGATGGATCTCGGCAACTCCCTACAGTAAAGCAGAAGACTTGCAGATTCTGCCTTGCTCGTCAGCCACGGGCTTTCTCCCCTAGAGATGAAGGCTGAAACGCAGGAAAGCCGGGCAAGTGCACTCCTTGAGCATGTCGCGGGTGTCTTGATCAACCTGCTTCTTTCACGATCGTCGTCAGGGTTCGGGGTTTTGCGCGTCGGGGAGTGTTTAGGGTCAAGAAGGGAGTTGGAGGAGCTGGAGGTTCCTGATCATGAGCCGATCATGCATCCCGGCCTGGATGAACTCGGTGTTCACCTCGGACTGGTCAGGCACGAACTCCATGCGCCTTTCGCGCTCCTCCTCCTGCAGCTTCAGGGAGATGCCACGAACAGGGCCCTTCTGGATGCGCTTCATCAAATGCGTGGTGAAGCCTGCGATCTTGTTGCGCAAGCGCTTGGAAGGGACGGTGGCCACCTCCTCAGTGATCTTCTTGTNGGAGATGCCACGAACAGGGCCCTTCTGGATGCGCTTCATCAAATGCGTGGTGAAGCCTGCGATCTTGTTGCGCAAGCGCTTGGAAGGGACGGTGGCCACCTCCTCAGTGATCTTCTTGTTCACCTGGAAGTCCAAAGTGAGCTTGCTGTAGTACTTCTCCACGATGACCCGCGCAGCCTTCTTCACAGTCTTGGTGCGGACACGGCCCATNGTGGCCACCTCCTCAGTGATCTTCTTGTTCACCTGGAAGTCCAAAGTGAGCTTGCTGTAGTACTTCTCCACGATGACCCGCGCAGCCTTCTTCACAGTCTTGGTGCGGACACGGCCCATGTCTCCCTGCTATCTGCCAACTATGCTTGTGCCACTACCCTGCAGCACGGAAGCAGCAAGCCGCGTCAAGCTGAAAGGCACGTGTCAAACATGCAATGCAACAGTTCGCTCACTCTGAACGGATTTACAACCAGCGACTCCCAACAGAACCCACCAGGCCCCTCCCATCAATCTGTTCATTAATTGGGAGTTTCCGAAAATAAGGGACCCCAATATAGTACCCTAAATAGTAGGATCCTTATTATAAGGACCAATAAGGTACCTCTCTTTTCGGAAACTCCCAATTAGCACGCAGCGATGAGAGATGACCTCCTCTTTTCTCGCTTTGTGGCAGACCTGCTTGACCAAGCTTCGGACACCGCTCTTCTACCTGCGGCCTCAGCCCGATGCAGAGCACTACAGTGGCCAAACATCCGCTCCGTAAGCCCTCAGGCATGCAGTGCCAAGCAATTCTGCATCGATGTTCTGAGATCGGGGCCCATGGCGACCCCGGTGAGGGTCACATTGGAGGTGGTGATGTTGGGCAAGCGATCCATCTCCAGCTCCTTAAGCATGTCCCTGGTGTCAGGATCCACCTGGCGTTTTTGAGCACGGCTCCGATGGGGCATTAAGAGTGCAGGCTCTTCAACAGCCGCAAACAAGTACAAGGACAGTCGATAAAGACCCAGGGTCGGCCTGGATGAACTCGGTGTTCACCTCGGACTGGTCAGGCACGAACTCCATGCGCCTTTCGCGCTCCTCCTCCTGCAGCTTCAAGGAGATGCCACGAACAGGGCCCTTCTGGATGCGCTTCATCAAATGCGTGGTGAAGCCTGCGATCTTGTTGCGCAAGCGCTTGGAAGGGACGGTGGCCACCTCCTCAGTGATCTTCTTGTTCACCTGGAAGTCCAAAGTGAGCTTGCTGTAGTACTTCTCCACGATGACCCGCGCAGCCTTCTTCACAGTCTTGGTGCGGACACGGCCCATCTTTCACTTTGCTAAACCTGAGTCAAGCCTGATGCTACCACAACCTCGGGGCCAAAAGAGCACGCAGCACGCCGGCTACTGCAATATGCCTCATACAATCCGGACATGCTTCCTTCATCCGGGATCATCCGGGGCCAAACAAGAAACCAAACACACAAACAAACAATCCCTAATCTCTCCTGCTTGTCGTGATTGCTCTACATCTATTCCCATCGTCTTTGGCTGATGACTGGTCAGTCATTCTTTCTTTGGTTTGCCATCGACCGTGGTTTGAAGAGATGGCCAGCGGAAACGAAAGAACCCCTACAGTATGTTGGAGGCTGAAAGAATCTTCCTGTGGACTCGACACTAGAAAACAAAGGCGAGAAGCTGCCTGGCAAGGCCGTCGCAGACGGAATTCAGTTTCTGTGAGAGCTCTATAAGACACAAAAAAGCCAGAGGCATTACCCACAGGAGAGAGCCTGTCAAGGTGTGGAGTGCACAGGTTTCAGGAGCTGCACATCAGAAGCTGACAGCACTGGCATTGGCCGGCACTCTGCATTGCAACATCAGCTTTTTTGCATGCTCGCAGTGGCTCATTTGGCTTGCGTTGGCACCAAGCGTTGCAACGAAGTGCTGGAGTTCATGGCGAAGGCACCGCCAAGTGAGACTCCTACTGGGTGCCATTCTCCAGCTTCCACTTCAAGTACTCGATGGTCGCCTGAATCTCCTTCTTAGTCAGCTGCCTGTTGTAGGTGATGATTTCCATCACTCCGAATGCCGACCACTCG
>BGNK01000904.1:171464-189852 GCA_003297005.1 Symbiodinium sp. clade A Y106
TCCCCGTTCCCTTGCCCTCGAAGTTGCCCACCTCGCTTACCCAGGAGGAGGTCGAGGCATCCTCGCTCTTGAACCAGGCAAACATCCCATCTCTCGTCGGCTGCGGTCCCGACGGTTTCTTGCAGTACTCATTCAAACCACTTGCGGTCAGACATTCATCGGATTCCCACACACACTGCATGTACTGGCCAGCGCTGACTTCCACAAACCTGTCCTCGCATTTCTTGTTCGTTTCCGGGTCCACTTCGGAGCACAGTTTCTTGGAGGCCACCAACTTGCCTTTGCACTCCGATGGTTCATCCGAGGTACGAACATCGAGCTTCAACCCCAAGCAGGCCACCAGGGGGATGAAGACCACGATCTTCTGCCTTGGTACTTCGGGTTTCCACGAAAGACGAAGCAATTGCAACAAATCACACAGTCTCAAAACAAGCTTGGCCAAGCTACATTGTCGCGGCTCTGTTGCCACAGCGGGGCTCTCACTGGCGCCAATCGCTAGAGCCAGAACGAGCTCACGATCTACAGTTTAAAGTTAAAATCGCACTTGGTTCTAGTCATACTTCAACACGTCCCATCCTCTGCAGAACGTGCCCTCTGCCATGTTCTTGCGCAAGACACGCACCGCTCTCATGCAAGACTCGGCAGCCGGACAAGTTGATCTCGACAACATGCTAGGATACCAAATGTATTTATAAATATACATATGAACATAAATATAAATATAAGTACAAATATAAATATATATATATACATACATACTTTCATAAATTTCGAACGCGGAAGGCTCTTCGAAACGAGCCCATCAGCACCGACCTATCCTAGTTCATTACTGGTAGTGGCTGAAATTACATTGGCCCTTGGGAGGTCTGTGAACAGCTTGAGCCCAAAACTGACCGTGTTGGCATCTTCGATGTACTTTCCTAAAGAGTGAGGTATTGTCCATCCATGTTAAGCCTGAAGAGCTGTGGGCATCTGAGATATGTTGATGAGTGGGGAGGTCATAGAATGCGTGGGTGAATCGTTCATGCGAAAGGGCAGCGTCCGGAAGGAGGTGGTCTATACGGCTTGCTGCCTGTGTCGTGCATGGCTCTGCCCGATGGGTTTTGGGTTTGCCGGCCCTAATGTGGCGATAAGCGTGGGAGCTCATGTATGTACGCTTATTTTCGCTCGACTCGGGGTGCCGGTGTATATGACCAAATAGTTGTAATCGCTGTTGCGAATAAAGTTGAAAGGGAGTAATGACCTTACGTGTCTGATAGGACAAGGAGGCTAGATATTGAACGGAACACTCTGACGTGGATGGCTCCAGGACTCTATGGCAAAAGGAGGAAGATACGGCGGAGTGATTTGTAATGTATAGCATCCAGTTTACGGATCTGGGGGGAAGTAAGGAGAACACTGTCCATAGAGTAAGTGAGAATAGACAGGACAATGGATCGGTAGACAGTAAGCTTCCAGGATGGGGGAAGGCAGGAATGAGAAAGGAGCGGTTGAAGCAACTTCGAGGTGGAGATAGCCTGAGACACTCTATAGGAAGTATTTTTACGGTTGTTACTGGCGGGGTCGAGATATACCCCAAGGTATTTAATCTCGTCTAAGAGAGGGACTGGTGTGGGGGGGGTGTACTCCTCCACAAAATTTGCATTGGCAGGGGGTTGAAGATTGAGGGGCGTAGTAGATTCTATTATTCTATAGGGAGAGTGCAAGCGTAGATGTTCCGCATTGAGTACGAGCCCCCTTCTTGCTCCATGGAACCGTACTGTGTGGAGAAGGAGATTTAGCAGCTCGGCAGAACATGAAGAAGAACTGCGTCGTCCGCATATTCTAAGTCCCACAGCGGGGAAAGGACATGAAATACACCAGAGATTTCTCCGAATTGAGCCAGGTAGTCTATTTCAACATCATGAAGCAGGTGGGTCAGGACAAAGCCGAAAAGGTAAGGTGAAAGAGGACAGCCTTGGCGGAGACCTTTCGTCTGCGTACGGATTGTAGATTTTTGGGAGAAGTCCCTAACGAGAAAAGTAGGATTGGCATAGAGCGCCATGATAACCTTTCTAATATGCTCAGGAACACCCATGTGTTCCATTGCGGCCTCGATCGCAGTAAAGGTAACTGAGGAGAACTGACATTCGAAAACTTCCTGGAGCCGGCGGATGATATGAATGGGTTGAGTGGCGGAGCGATTCTTTCTAAAGCCAAACTGCCTATCTCGGATTCTACTGTCCAAGGAGCACTCTACTTTCTGTTGGAGCATAGAAGCAAAGATTTTGTATGAAATGTTAGTGAGAGATATGGGGCGATAGCTACAAAGGAGACGGGAATCTTTCTGTGTATTTTTGATAATCGTGACAACTTCTGAGAAAAGCCAAGAATGAGGAACCTTCGCATTTTGATAGCATTGATTCTAGTGAGAAAGCAGATACAACTTAAGGATGAACGGAGCGTGTCTATGTATTTCTCCAGGAACCTCGTTGGGTCCAGAGGCTTTATGAGACTTAAGGCGACGGAGTGCCATATCCAAATCATGCATTGTACAACGGGAGTCCACTCCGGCGAGACCGGGAATGGAGAGTGATGGCAGGATCACCTTCCGAATGCCATATCTTTTTGGAGAGATAACCTGCAAAGGTGGTAGCGCGCTGAGACTTAATCTGTGAGAGCAGAAATTCGTCTCGTTCGACGGTGGAGTGGAAGTCCAAGCTTGCTGGTCAAAACCGACATCAGGGGGGCGGAGAGAAGCTGAGGGAGAGGAGAAGAAACGGCCTAGTGTGCCAAAGGAGGTGACTCCTCGTTTTGCAAGAGCATCCGCCAGTCCGTTACCTGGTATTCCTTCATGAGAAGGAACTTTTAAAATACGCACACGATAACAGCAACGCAGAGCACTGTAATATTGCTGCGCGAGGACTACCAATTGGTGGTGGGTAGAGGGAATAGAGGACCCGAGGAGGAGGGAGAGTGCGTATTGGGAATCGGTATAACTGGTAAGTTCGTCTCCTGTTTGGAACGGAGAATGAAAACGTAAGTAATCAAGAAGTTCAATAAGAGTTTTTAGCTCTCCGGTGTTATTTGAACCTGGGAGTTCAGGTAGGTATTGAGTGGGGGCAGAACGTACCTTGCCCCATGAAAGGAGCCATGTGGTGTCTCCTGCTGGGTGTTCCGGCAGCGATATGCCCGAAGTAAGAGCGAAGCCCCAGCCAGCTGCGTTGTCGAAGGAGACTGTGCGATTGTTGGGACAAGAACCGTCCGTAGAGGCTAAAATTTGTCGTGAGGGGGGGCAGCAAACACGAAAGCGTTACTTGTTTTATCAAGGAGATGCGCTTCTACTGCCGAACACAAGGAAGAGAGCCGGGAGTAATCTCGTTTGGCGGTAGTGTCTTTGGGGGGGCGAGAAATAAACCGTGTTTGGAGGGAGAATACTAGAGGCAGGTGTCGAGAATTGATGAATTGTTGCAACTCGGAACCTCGAAAGTTAAGGCTCTCGTGAACATGCGCAAAGGAGCGAGCTTTTCTTTTTTGCAACAGTCTAATATCATGTCATACTTGGCCATACTTGGCCACTTCCTTCAGGCCTTCCACATGCCAAGTCATAATGTTAAGTGGGGTCCCCGTGGGAAGGGGCAAAGAGAGGTTGGAGGTCGAAGAACGAGTCTGATTGATAGCAGCTACGGTAGAGATATTATGGGCCGGTTTAAGTCTTCTTTGGAGTCTTTGCTGACTGGTCAGTTTTAGGTGGATCGGGGGTGGACTAGTGTTGCCGTGCACCTTCAGGGCAACGTCCTTGTGGTGGGACTTCCAGCTCCTATAGTCCTGGCGGTTAGCGCGTCGTCGCGCTTGCCAGAGATCATATCTTCGATTCTGCGCTTCCTGTGAGCGCTGTCCTGGAGGAGTTCCCCCGTGAGCTCCGCGGTGTTGGTAGCGGTTTGGCGCTAAGCGCGCTCTGGATGCCGTCCCTTGGACCGCTCCTGATTGATAACGTAAGTGTGGGTAACGTAAGTGCCTATACGTCGTCGTCTCCCTAAATACAAAGAAAACCTGACCTTTCTCCGCCTGAGAATAGGCTGTTGAGCGGAGCTGTGCCCTTTGGGCTGTCGGTCTTGGGCCATGTCTATATGGCGCCAAAAAAGGCCAGCGGCTTCCCGGCTCGCCTCCCGTAGAGGCCACCGCTCTCAGGACACACCCGTATAGTGTTTGGGGTCAGATCGCATAGTGTCTATCTCAAAGTAGCTCCCTCTTCGAGTGGCATGTGGCCATAAAGATTCCTTGCCATAACAGGCGTGCTTGAAGACCGTCATTCGTTGGGCAAGTGGAAGGAGTTACGCCACAGCAGGCTGTGCGGCTTGGGCTTAGTGCCAGGGAGGAAGATGCTTCCTTCAAGGGCGTGGAGAAGTCTATTTAAGCCACCAGCAAAACCAAAAGTCATTCGTTGGGTGCTGAGCAGGGCGATACTCTCGGGCTGAACCTGGGGGTGAAACGAGTGCAGAGGTCTCCTGTGCACTAAAAAAACCCAGAGAAACCCAAATCAGGAGGCTTGCGCTCTGGAAAAGGTGAGAACCACTAGCTACTGGTGAAAACGCAGTAGCCGCCCTCACTGCTCTCACTGCCTTAGTGGCCCCCTCACTGTGTCCTAAGCTGCTTCGACTACGGGCTACGGTGAAACTGCTGCTCTCGCCCCTCAGGGCGTAACTTGAGTGTTTGGCAACGCAAGTGGTCGTCGTCTTCTGCGTCGTCATGCGCCTAAACAGCGCTTCGTCGAGCATAAGGTAAGTGATTGTAACGAAAGTGGTCGTCGTCGCTGGCGTCGGCAGTTCGGAGCCTAGAGGCGGCCTAGTAGCGTAAGTGTGGGTACGTTGAGTGCACAAAGGAGACTTGCCGAGGAGGCAGTGTAGGGCACGGCGATGTGGAGGTTCAGCGAAAGGCACCTGGGTGGAAGGGATAAGCAGGGAGTTAGCCATTGTGCTATCCATGGGTATCGGTCTTTCATGTGTTGGAGCTGCATTACCAGCCATGCCTGAGTTACTATTAATGCATGGTCTCCTCGCTCTACCATCAAAAGAGACGAAGCCCTTATTCCCTTATTGTTCCAGTGCCTAGACAGCAGATGAGATTTGTTGCGATCCTGTCTCGTATCTATGAGGTCATGCAAGGGCTGACTCAAGTGCTTCCTGGCATGGCCTAAAAGCCAAAAGCTGTGATGACCCTAAGGCATGAAAAAACCATGAACCCCTAGGGTTGAAAAAAGCCTCTATGGCATGAAGCTGTGTAACCCCTAGGGATGCGGTACGCAGAGCGAAGTGGCTCGCTTCCTAAGCCCACCAAAGTGGGCGTGGGGCTTCCCCGGGCTGGGGTTGTCCTGCTGCTCGAGCCTGCTCTCACATATACTACGAGATATACTATAATGTATACTATATATAATATAATGTCTCAACGGAGAGGAGCTGTACGCGCAGAAACAGCGCAGTCGGATGTTTTGCAAGCTCGCAGAGGCTCGCACGGCTTGCCTTCACACCACGTGTTGCGACGAAGTACTGAAGTGAGACACCTACTGGGTGCCATTCTCCAGCTTCCACTTCAAGTACTCGATGGTCGCCTGAATCTCCTTCTTAGTCAGCTGCCTGTTGTAGGTGATGATTTCCATCACTCCGAATGCCGACCACTCGNCCTACTGGGTGCCATTCTCCAGCTTCCACTTCAAGTACTCGATGGTCGCCTGAATCTCCTTCTTAGTCAGCTGCCTGTTGTAGGTGATGATTTCCATCACTCCGAATGCCGACCACTCGGCGTGGCCCCGGTTAACGTACAAGTGCTCATCTTTCGTGAAAGCTTTTCCTTGACTTGTTGCAATGTTCGTTGAAGGATCCCTGCCGTCGTACACCTGCTGGTTGTTGGTGCCGCAAAGCACCACCCAGTCTTCAACGCCATGAGGCCGGTCGCGCTTGGTGGTCCACTCTTGGTAGTAGGTCACACCCGTCTGCCCTTCCCAGTGCCCGTGCAGCCAGTTTACAGGCTGCTCCGTCTGGAGAATTCTTCTCTTCTGGCCACCAGTATAACGGCTGACGGAGCAAACGGTGTACTTTTTGGCCGGGAGGATCGCACCGAAGTCGAACTTGTCGCCGGTGTCGCCTTTCAGGAATTTCACCTCCTTCTTTGCCCCGTGCCCTCTTGCTGTCTCGATCTTCAAGCCGCTCCCCGTTCCCTTGCCCTCGAAGTTGCCCACCTCGCTTACCCAGGAGGAGGTCGAGGCATCCTCGCTCTTGAACCAGGCAAACATCCCATCTCTCGTCGGCTGCGGTCCCGACGGTTTCNTCCCCGTTCCCTTGCCCTCGAAGTTGCCCACCTCGCTTACCCAGGAGGAGGTCGAGGCATCCTCGCTCTTGAACCAGGCAAACATCCCATCTCTCGTCGGCTGCGGTCCCGACGGTTTCCTGCAGAACTTCTCGTCCCCAGGCACAGATGCGGTCAGGCATTGATCGGATTGGTCCCATTCACACTGCATGTACCGGCCAGCGCCGACGGAAGCAAACCTGTCCTCGCATTTCACCTCCGTTTCCGGGTCCACTTCGGAGCACAATTCCTTGGAGGCCACCAACCTGCCTTTGCACTCCGGTTCATCCGAAGTACGAACATCGAGCTTCAACCCCAAGCAGGCCACCAGGGGGATGAAGAACACGATCTTCTGCCTTGGATCTACTTCGGGCTTCCGCGAAAGACGAAGCAGCTGCAACAAATCACACAGTCTCAAAACAAGCTGGGCCGGGCTGCATTGTCGCGGCTCTGTTGCCACAGCGGGGTTCTCACTGGCGTCAAACGCTAGAGCCAGAACGAGCTCACGATCTACAGTCTAAAGTCGTGCTCGGTCCAATGCAGAACGTGGCCTCTCAGGTACTACTCGCATCAGAGTCAGACACAGAGCAATCGCAGAAACGGCCACATGAGCGTGGCCCCTTTGGGAGGGCGGGGCTCTTGGAAATCCCAAATTTCCAGAAGCCGCCGGGCCAGGTCCAGCTCCCCTAAACCCTAAACCCTTAACCCGATACTTACTAAATCCCTAAACCCCGCAAAAATCCTAAGACCTTTATACGAATATTCCCTAAGACCTTTCCTGCCTGCTTTGCTAAGAAGGAACAACGGAGCAGAGCTCGGCCCTCGGAGAGCTCCCACTACTTAGCAACTGAGAGGCTTCCTTAAAGGGCTTCCTTAAGGGATGTATAGGGTATAGGGTTTCGGGTTTAGGGTTGAGGGTCTACTTGGAGGATCATGGGACTTAGTAACTAGAAAAAATACGATAACTGCAAATATAATGAACAACTCCCGTTAAGGTACTTTTCATCGTACTTACTACGTCCCATGAGCCCCCAAGTACCCGTAGTAGCACTAGAATCATCTTTACTGCTACGATCACGAGAGTACGAAAAGCCTGGAAAGCAGTAAGAATCATCATCAGGGTTACTACACTAGGATACTACACTAAGGTCAGTGTAAAAGGCTGCGCAGCTGCTGCGATGTCGTGGGCCCAGGTGCGATGCCGCAAGCCGGCCGCACACGTAGTCAGAAGGCTCTTCGTGCCACCCTAAACCCCTAAAAACTAACCCCTAAACCCCTAAACCCCTAAACCCCCAGACCCGAAAACACATGACATAGGACGACTACTGGGTCGAGCTATCCGATGACGCTGTTGTCATCACACCGATGATGTTGAATGTCAAGACAGTTGCTTGTTTGATGCTGGTGATGGTGAAACACTGATGGTCACGATCACTGGGGTCATCAAACTGGCATCGGAGATGGCCGATGGTGGCGATAACGATGATGAGGAACAGGATGGGGCCGATGGTGGCTATTGATGAGGAACAGGATGGCAAGGATGACATGCTTGATCGAAGTAGTTCGAAGATTCTAAAAGTGCAATGGATGACAAGTATCGGTTCATGAGACATTGTAAATCAGTGCCAGCAGGATTACGATGGGTTGTGTTCAGCAATACTGACAAAGCTGCCACATCTTTCATGATGACACGAATCCTGGCAAATCCTGCTGTGAACCAATATCCCCTGCCAAGGATGGAGTTCATCACCACCAGGCATACCAGGGCCGTGTCCCTCCAAACTCCGTCGTCATCTTCGAAATACACATGCGGAGTGAGCTGGACATTGGCCTTCTGAACTTGAGCTGTCACCTGCATTGTCAACACAAGTCGCTAAAGACCTCTTCAAGACTGCTAGCAGCAATCGCACTTGTCACCCATCTACTTGCAGACATTCATTGCGAAACCTGCGGACATCCATCTGCTTGCCTTTGTGCCAGTCACAAGTAAGCCATGCAGTTGATGCTAGTTAGGCCTGCTAGCCATACATAAAAGCGTGGAACAGGACCCCAGACGGTCGAGGCTTGAAAGCCATCTCTGGGAGGGCTCTTGAACTGTGACAGGCCTCTCTTGCCTAAAGATGCCACCCGATTCGAAAGTACCCACAAAAGGCCTTCATCTTGACTTCCGGCGCACATTGGAACTTGGGAGTCAGCTTCCTCCTCGCCACAACCTTTCAGAAAGACAGGGTTCATGCCCAGGAAGGAGGGCTGGGTGCGTTTTTGTTCTGATATTTTTGTTTGGTTTTGGGTATTTGTTTTTTTTGGTCCGTCTTCTTGGTTTTTTCGAGGGAAAACACTATTTTCTCACAAAAACTCTGTCATTTCCTTAGGTTTTGCTAAGTTTTCCTCGTGAAAACACTATTTTCCTACGGATTCCGTGTCATTTCCTTAGTCTTTTTCGGTTTTTCGTAGGAAAAAACACTTTTTTGTACGGCTTCCGTGTTATGTCCTTAGGTTTTCAGAAGGAAAACATACGGTTCATTCAGAAAGCGCTGCAGGCGGACAAAAACAGCTACGCTTTTTTCAGCGCGCAGCGACTGAAAGGCTCTTTGCCCGTTTGGGCTCTGGGGGTGGGCGGGTGGGCCTGCCTACGGCGAACTGTACAAGACCTTAGACTACCTACCCTTGAGCCTACAGCGCGGTCAGTCAGAACCCTACGCACGCAAGCTGTACGAACGAGTTCATTCAGAAAGCGCTGCAGGCGGACAAAAACTGCTACGCTTTTCCCAGCGCGCAGCGACTGAAAGGCTCTTTGCCCGTTTGGGCTCTCACCCTTCCCAAGAAGAGCCGGGCGCGATACACGCCTCAGCTCGGAGCCGGGCGCGGAACGCGGCCTCAGCGGTGGGGGAAGGGACAGAGGGGAGCCGGGGTTCCGGGCGCGAAACGAGCCACAGAAGAGCCGTAGCAAAACGAGTAGGATCATCTAGGGGCTAGGTTGGTTTCCGCCATTCGGCGCGAAACGTCCCTGGTCTCTTCCCGCGAATCCCACAGGTAAGTGTGGAAACTCTCCGAAGTCCATCGGCCATAGCGTTTGACCAAAGAAGAGTTTCCGTAAGCGGCCCATAAAGCTGAAGCCCCGCCGAACCTGAGACTGTGCGGTCCCAGGGTTCCTTCGGGTTCTCCAAGCGCCGCAGCTGTTTTTTGGAGCAGCAAAGTGATCACCGCTCTGGGCAGCGGCGTGCCTTCCGAATCCCTGAAGAGGAACTCCGAGGCTTCAGGGGCCCCATAGTAGCGCAGAGGAAAAGCCCGGAATAAGCTGACAGCCGCTTGCACCGGGCAAATGTCCAGGCCGGATCTGAAGTGGTTCCGTACTTCCCCGCGGTTGTAGACGTCCGTCTTGGAACCGCGGATGGTAAGGGAACCTCGTCCGCTTGGCCTATCTCTCCGTACTTGCAGGGGACTCCCTTGCGGAAGAGCCTAACAGACATCTTCCCCTCGTAGCCCCCCTTCGGTGGAGACGCAGAAGCTCTCAGGAAGAAGAAGGCGAAGGAAACCGAGGCCCATTGAAGCGACGCCTCCTGTTCGGTGAGGTGTCCCGCCCAAAGATGGGCGTGAAGCCACCTGAGCATGGCCGGGGTAACCGGCCTCCTTCGCTCCTTGGTACCATACCGCTTCTTAAGCCCGGCGATCGCCAGAGTGACCTTAGCCTGCCGTAAGATGGTACGCACGAACGGCAGCGAGGCGCGATTTCACCGTGCCTGGTGCCTTTTCGAAGTTCACTCCACAGTGGAGGACGAATTGCACGAAGAGGTCCTCCTCAGCTGGGTCGTAGCCAGCTATGCGCCTCCACGGAGACAGCTCAGCGCCACTGGGAAGCGTACGTGCGGCGCGTCGACTCAGCCAGGCGTGCTAGCAGCAGCCCCACAAGAAAGGGACCGCCACCTTCGGGTGTTGCTCCGGGCTCAGCCTTCCTCGCTTGTGAGTTCGACTGCCCTTCCCGTCGGCCAGCTGCAAGCCCTCTCCGTCGCCTGCGGCTTCCCCGAGGTCCGAGAAACTCGCCGCAGTTCCCCCCCGGCTGGCTGCCCCGTCCCTCGTTGCAGCACCCTTGAAGGAAAAGGGAGGCGCCCAGTAAGAACAGGCCGACCCCTAACAGAAGCAGGAAGGGGGTGTTACCCCCCACCAGCACAATGTGCGGAGTCTGCACATATGGATGATTGTTGTCCCTCCTTGCTTCATCTTGACGTGCCTGGGTTCCCCTCGAGAAATGCTCCTGAGGAACTGTTCGCGGTTCCAGGGGCGCGCAGTCGAGGCACGGCCGGAGCAGCTTGGAGCGCCGGCCACGGATGTGCCCGCAGTGTTCTAAGCATTGTACATCTAGCCACCAGCTGCAATTATAAATCATTCATAAATATTTCTTTCACAAATATTTCCGTCAGATAACTATGAAGTGGAATCCCACACAAAGGGAAGTCTCTCCTCTTTTGGCGGTAGAACACGCAGCAACACATCCGAACCACTAGTCCAAAAGGTCGAAGGATGGAAGCTGCATGTGAAAGCAACCAACCAACCAACGCCACTGTACAAAAGACCTCGCAGATATTCTAGCGAAGCCAGAGACCTAACTACCCAGAAGATTCGCGCAATGTACAAGTACATCGTTTCCAGAGCGAAGAGTAACGCACAATATAAGCAGCCACCACAAAGGGCGGGTGGGCAGGGTGTTCCGTGATGCGAAAGCATTTCAGGCTTGAGCAGCTCGGTGGCTAGATATGCAGAGGAGTGCACAAGCAGGCTGTAGCAGAGGTACAATGTTAAAACACAACTGAGCAAGCACAGTAACCGTTCTAAGCATTGTACATCTAGCCACCAGCTGCAATTATAAATCATTCATAAATATTTCTTTCACAAATATTTCCGTCAGATAACTATGAAGTGGAATCCCACACAAGGGGAAGTCTCTCCTCTTTTGGCGGTAGAACACGCAGCAACACATCCGAACCATTTGTGCAAAAGGTCGAAGGATGGAAGCTGCATGTGAAAGCAACCACTATCAGAAACTGCCATTAGAGGAGAGACTGGCTCGCATTAAACACCAAAAACACAACGTGAGACAGACTCACCGAGGTATTGGCACAGTGTTTGTTCGGATATAGAACAAGCGAGCTACAATCAAAGAGAACGTAAAGCCACACCACGATGCGCCATAGGCAGCTGTCCACTGCAACCTCAGCAGGCACATGCCCATGTACTCCAGAGACCTGTGTAGCGCAAACCCGACCGACCACAACCATCGGGGTAACAGCAACCACTTCGCGATGACCGTATAGGCCCGCGCAGCAGCTGAGCACACTGCAGCCAGCGCACGCCCAGACGGAAAATCCAAGGCCTCTATCCACGGGGGAAGAACCGCGCACCGTAGACGTTCCAAGGAGTCCGAGACGGCAGAGGCTGCAAACAAACGCAGCTCGTTAAGTGACGCAAGCAGCTACTTGCCATGAAGGCACGACAAAGGTGGATCCCAAAGCAAGCTGGTCTGCTGCGGCCACAAACGCACATCCCTTTCGCCATCCCATAGCACTGCCATGGGACATCTGACGCGCAGCTCAGGGCGAATCTCACCTGGGAGAGCAGCAACGCCATCCCAACGGCTCAACAAATCTGCAAGTTTGTTGTGCTCGCCAGCGATATGAGAGGCATCAAGGTGCACCGAAGATTGCCAAGCAAGTGTAGCCAAACGCTGTGCAAACAAGGCCAGAGGCATCACCGTCGTGAAAAGCTTGCTGCAAACAGCCTCAGTGCCACTGTTATCTGTCCACGACGGGATGGTGACGCGCATACGGCCACCAACACATGCCGAGCTGAACACGATCACAAGTGCAATCTGCGCCAGGGTCTCATACGAGACAATGTCAAGATTTGCCGAAGCATCCATAGGCATGCCCAAATCAAGAAAGTCCTGGACTCTGAAAATCTCAGAAAACCAAAGAGGCAGTTGAGAACCGAAACGAACCCAACCCCCAATACCAATGACATCACCCTTAGCACAAGCGTCGGCTGCCAACTCAACTTCGGGAGGCCATTTGGGCAGCTCAAGAGGCCTGAAGAATTGAGGACGCAAGCACCACTGTTGCCAAAAGGCCAGAAAATGCTTACTAGTCGCGCACAATCTACGCTTGCCTGTTGAAGGATCTGCGATCCGTGCCCACAACCGTTTGCCAGTCACCCGCACCATGGAAAGGTCCTCCAAGCTACCAATCTCCACATGGCGAACACTCAAGAGGCGACTGCCAGGCCTGATGCTCGTACCTGGTGGCGTGAGCTTGAACTGAAGGTCGGCATCGACATACGACCGGATCTGTTGCCAAACTGGCAGTGGCAAGCTGAAACTGGTCGCAAGCGGCCGAGCCTTGACATGATACAAGGAGCAGAGCCACGGGCGCAGCTCCGGAACCATCTGCAGAATCCAATGCAACAAACCAATCAGCCTCTCCAGATCACGAACCTGGCATTCGGAAGCAAGCAGGACGGCTTGGATGGCATGCAAAAGTTTAGTAACCTTCGCCTGGGGTAGATAGAATCCACCAGCACGAAAATTTATGCACCAGCCTATGTATTCAATTTCAACCCCTAGTTGAACTTTCTTCCAGCTGACCGGGTAGCCAAAAACTTGGCAAAAGCTTAGGAGCAGGCAAGCATTCAAGGGAACTGCCCGCAGCGACTGCCAAAATAGTGCATCGTCTACGTACATAAGTAGAATGTGGCTACAAAAGACCAATCTATGGGCGGTCCTAACCAGGAAACCAGCCACCCTCTGCCACCAGAGGGCGGAAAAATTGCCGCCGAACGGCGCCACCACATAAAAGAAGTATCGGCCGTGGGCCTCGATGCCGAGCAACCCCTGCTCTTCCGCAATTATGCGGACCGTCTTGTGTGCCGCAGAGATGTCGAGAGAGAAACCCCCGAGTTCATCTCGGCACCCTCTTAAGGGAAAACCCAACCGAATATCCCCGAAACCCGGCAACATGTAGCGTTCAGGTATCAGAGCTGCCCCGTTGACGCCTGAGATCGAAGGATCGATGATCAAACGTGGATTACGATTCTCCGCCACAATGACGTTGGCCTTGCCAATGGCCACACGTGGCCACTTAGCACGAGCAGCTTCAAGGCTAGGCATTTCAACCACATAACCGGCTGCAAGCTCGGCTTCCAGAAGCTCCATAAGGAGATCGGGATTGGCTGTTGCACCCGGCCAATTGCCACTGCAGACCTTGAAATCCATGTCCGGCTCCCAAGATTCTTTGTGGGCATATGGAAGAAAGCAATTGGAAAGTGGTATATCTGATGCACGCCCGTCGGCACCCCACGCCTAAGAGCCTCCCAAAGCGTCACATCCCGATCCTCAAGCAAACTTGCCAATCGCGCCCATGCCTCAATGGCATAAGGCTGACCTGGAGCGACCGTCCAGTCGAAGGAACCTGAGTGGCCCGATGCCGCGGACCATTGCTGCCACAGTGAGCGCTTGTGAGCCACTTCAGATGCTGTAAACAAGGGGTCCTTGCACTTATCTGCGACAGCCTGACGCAAGCGTGACGGCGCCCTGCACTGCACGAAGAAATCGTGAAGATTTTGTCGCAGTGATTTGAAGACATCCTCAACCCCCGGAGGTGGAGCTGACCAATCAGGGAAACTGTAGATCCCGGCCCCATCTTGAGTTGCACGGGGAAAGGATTCCACAGGCCGCACTGGTATGGTGTCAAGAACTTGCTGCACCGTGGAGGCAGGCAATGGCGCCCCGCAACTAAAAAGATCCTGAATGCAATCTGCAAACGCCTTACACAAGGGCACTGGGAACTGTGCCGAACGCCTAGACCGGAAGTTGCCATCCGAATCAAGGCCGTGGATAGGGGCATGTGTGCCTTCTGCATGTGTACATACCGAAGCTAGAGCCTGAAGCTGACGCCATGAAGAAGCAAACAGCCAGTGCTTAGGCAAGTCGCAGCCATAAGCACAGGCGGCCACTACCACCAGGTCGGCCGCAACATCCAGCATATAACCTTGAACTGCGGCTCCAACCAACTCATAGCGTTGCGCGGCTGCTCAAGATCGCAATGGCCACCGCACTGACACACCGCCAAGAGAATCTGAACACAGCGCTCAAGAATAGTACGAGAACGTACCACGCGTAAGGCAGCCGCAGCATCATTGGAAGGCAGGCCCCGCAAATGATCCGGAGAACGACAGGGTGGTGGGCCCGGACCCGGGCGCAGCTTCAAGCGACTATATTCGGTGCAAGGGGGGCTTGCATGCGCAAACGCAAACCGGCCGGCAAACGCTAGCCGAAGCAACTGCTCAAAAGTACAATCCTGCAACAAATCGTGTTTGGAATCCAAAAGGATATCAACCGGCAAAGAGGGGATCCCCCTAGCGAGTGCCTCTGATGCCAGAGGGGACGTTGCACCTGAACAAAGATCCAAAAAGAGTTTCGGGTGATGCGGCAGCAAGAAGACGTTCTCCTGCACCGCAGGCGGAATGGCGTCAGCAGGGCATGACAATTCATCGCCTGGATTGCTCGGAACCAACCCCTGTAGGGGGAAGTGCAAGTCGACCAAAGCGTCATGCGGCACGTCTGGCAGGGAATATGCTATCAACACCCACCTGTCACCCTGCCACTGGGTAGAACCATGCCATAGCTTTGGGTCGAAGTCGAAAGGCTTAGCATGCGCATCCACCAAGCGGCCGGTAAGAGAACGCCCCAGCTTGGGAACAAACAGGGGCACATCACCCGCAGGGTCTTCAAGCCATAACTCCCCTTGTTGAAAAGAACCCAAACTAAGCAAAAAAATTCCTCGACCCTTCCGCATTCGCCAAATCTTGGTGTGGAGCGGAAAAACAATTGTGGCTAACACATATAGTGTTCCACGTGCCCCGAGGCCAACACTGGCGCAGCGCACAACTGACCGTAATGAAATTGTAACAGCCGTCAAAGACGACTTGTCACTCAAACGAACCCCAAAGTTCCAATACCCGGAATGCTGGTGTTCGAGGTTCGCGACCGCCGGTCGAGCCCTCTGGGATGAAGGCCACGGTGCCGCCGACAGCAGACGCAAACAAGACTCCACCACCGATGCCAAACCGATGGGTTGGTCCACCCGCGAAGTGGGAAAAAGATGCGGGATCAGCGCTTGCGATGTTACTAATTCGGCTTCAGACGAAGCATCCTCAACGGGTTGCATATGCACATCATCGGGCTCCCCTGCCGCTGCCTCAACAAAACTAGGCTCATCCGACAAAACGGCCTGACCGACAACTGCAGACGAGACTACTGAAGAAACAACAGGTTGCCCGTGCATTCAATGCGGCGTCTTCTTGTGCTGCGAAGGATCATGATCGCCCAAGCACAAGCGATCATTGCTGTCCATAACACCACACACGTGAGCGAACCTACAGTTCTTACCCCGTGTGCACCTGCCCAGCTGAAAGTCCTTGCAAAGATTGCGACGTTGTTGGCCCGCCATGTAGTACAACCCGACACGCAGGCCCTGCACTGTCATGACCGGTGTGGCAGATTTGCCACCTTTTCCGTCCCGACCACCTTTGGCACCCTTGCCTTCACCTTTGCCTTTGGACCCCTTGCCCTTGATACGCAAACGCAAAGCATCGTTCGCCAGTGTTTTTCGGCAGCAAGGGGCGAGGCATAAGTTGGGTATGAAGCTCATTCCGCAAGACTACAACCTCATGAATTGCAGCATCCAACGACCAGCGTTCCTCGTTAAACAGAGTGGCTATTTGAGACCACAGCACCTGCTCTGCAATTTGTGCCTCAGCCACCGAGGGAGCTCGAAGGTTCGACTCCGGTGGATAACGTTCAAAACAGCGTCGCAAGAAACGTCGGTTAAACTCCTTGAGGGTGTGAAGGTGTGCCCCCCCGCACAGCGCTATAGCAAAAGCATGCAGCTGAAGTAACTCCGACATCAAAGACTTTCCCATACCACCTGATGGGATCTCCCGGCTGGGTACTTCATCGTACAAGAGATGCTCAAGGCGAGGCTGCTTGTGCGGTCTCGTCATGGACGACTGTTCATGAAGCTCCTGTGACATACGCATTTTCCAAGGGACGTACTTCCAATCCCGATCCTGAAGCTGCTTTGAAATCAATGCCAGGAGCCGCGGACCCGGCATTGAGTCAGGGGACAGTGTCTCCGAAGGGTACCGGGATTTAAAGGTCTTGATCATCTTCTGCACACAATCCGAAGACAACTTCTTTGGAAAGACCTCCGACCAGCCGGAATCCGAAGCCCCACTCGCCCCAGGCTGAGCACTGGACGACGTCGCCCCTGGAGCAGATAATGCGTGACACTCACGCCATCATGCGAATCCGAGCAGTTATCAGAGTGGAAGACGGACTGGTCGGGAAAACGACATGTTCCCCGGTGAAGTTGCTCAAGTCATCCAATGACGTAGCAACCAAACCAAACTCCGCTGGTGTAAACTCCAACATGGAAGAATGCATGACCTCAGGAATCTGATGCTTCAACTCCGAAAACTTATGCAAATCACAAACTATGAAAACATTCAATATAAAAGTTATTCCAATCACATTTATGGAAAGGAATGATATAAACAAAAGTCCCAGAATCTGTATTCATANCTTCAACTCCGAAAACTTATGCAAATCACAAACTATGAAAACATTCAATATAAAAGTTATTCCAATCACATTTATGGAAAGGAATGATATAAACAAAAGTCCCAGAATCTGTATTCATAAGTTGAGAGTTCACTCATGCGACGACACTCCTTCATTTTTCCATCTCGCAATCGAGGGTCGGGTGAACTGAGCCGGAGGCGAACACAAGAGCACGAGCAGCATCAGCTGCCGCTCTTATCCACCCCCCCACAACACCCGGCATCGAACACGGTTGGGTCAAACACCCAACGTTCGAAGCTCTGCCACCATTCAAGTAGCAAAGCCGTTTCACTCCCNCAGCATCAGCTGCCGCTCTTATCCACCCCCCCACAACACCCGGCATCGAACACGGTTGGGTCAAACACCCAACGTTCGAAGCTCTGCCACCATTCAAGTAGCAAAGCCGTTTCACTCCCCGGGTTGGGTGGGTGGGTTCAAAATTTTGTCCGAGCATTCGAACCAAGCTGCCGGTAATATACAAGTGCTCACCACATGGTTCAAAAATTTTGATAAATGGTTCAGGGTTTTCAGACATACCCTAAAACACAGTCTATTGGCTCAGTGAAACAAATCATTCAGATGTGCTTTGCATGCCTCGCCAAACGCGCGGCAAATAAGTTTTCGAAGGTTGAAAGAAAAGTCCAGTGCGTGCGGGCTCAGTGGCCGTAGCTGGCCACGCGCTGGATTGCGCCGAGTGCGCTGGAATGCGCCGAATGCGCTGGAATGCGCCGAATGCGCTGGAATGTGCTGGATTGCGCCGAATTGCGCCGATTGCGGCGATTGCGCCGAATTGCGCCGTTTGCGCGCTGTTTGCGCCGAATTGCGCTGGAATCGCGCTGGAATTCTGCCTACAGCCTGCCACACAGCCATATACCCATGGCTGGCGCAGCCTGGTTGCGACCTCCTTACTTGCAGCCTGCAGTTTCCGGGCAGTGGGACAGCACGGTCCCAAAAACACCGAGTGATGAGGTGGTCAAGCCGCAGTCCTGCGATTTTTCTTCAACTGTCAGTCATGCAGAGAGACAAACAATGCCGGTCAAAAACTAAATAATTTCTATTGCCTCCCATTCAGCTTCTTTTTTTTGGCGAGAGACCACGAATCTCGCCTCAATTGACGTGCTCTTAGTCTTGTGCGCGCACCCGGAATTCTGCGCACACTAGCCTTGACAAAACCCAAACAACATATATGTATTGTACATATGCGCATAGATTTGATAGACGCAATTCTATTTTTTCTTCGTCTTGGCAGCTGGCCTAAACTCGTGGCCAACAACCGGCCAAGGCTTTGGACTGATGGAGCGCCCCTGATTTCAAAATCAAGTCTCTTATAGATCTTGAACTCCGAGGATAAGGCCTTGGACTGATGGAGCGCGCCTGAGTTTCAAAATCAGATCTCTT
>BGNK01000905.1:0-25863 GCA_003297005.1 Symbiodinium sp. clade A Y106
GGCCTAAACCCTTGTCCATTTGCAAGTCGTGAAGGGTTGTGGGCCCCTAAACCCTTGTCCATTTGCAAGTCGTGAAGGGTTGGGGGGGGGGGGCTAAACCCTTGTCCATTTGCGCCTCCCGTGAGAGCAAAATTTTTTGGGGTTTAAGGGTTATAAAATATACGTCGAGACAAGCTGGGCGACTCTAGCTTGGCGACCTATCAGGGGTGCGCCCTGCAGGCTCTGCAGCCTAGCAGAGCCTGCCATCGTCTCGCTGCCGCTCGACGACGCCCGCCTACCCCAACAGAAGTGAGAGGGGTGGCGGGCGGGTTTAGGGCTTGGGGTTTAGGGCTTGGGGTTTAGGGCTCAGGGTTTAGGGTTTGGGGTTTAGGGCTTGGGGTTTAGCGCTCAGGGTTTAGGGCTTGGGGTTTAGGGCTTAGGGTTTAGGGCTTGGGGTTTAGGGCTTAGGGTTTAGGGCTTAGGTTTTAGGGATTAGGGTTGAGGGTTCAGGGTGTAGGGCTTTAGGCTTTAGGTTTGGGTCATGGCCTCTATGTGCCTTTCTTCTGTTTATAATACAGTGGTTTTTATGGGTTTCAGTATCTTTGATCAGGTCTCATAGGAGCTTCAGAGGCTTTAAGACGGCGTTGACGAAGGCCTTTGTAGGCCTCAAGGCTTGATAAAGTTGCAAAGGTTTACCCTTCATGAACTTTATTGGCATACGGGCTAGTATGGGTTTGTTACGGTTTGTCAGAGGGCCTCTGGTAGATAGATAAGGATTTATGGGATCGCGCTAAAACGGAGCATTGGCATCCACTGACTTTAATGCGAAGAACGGCTTCGACTGCCACAGACACTTGTCAAAGACAGATGAAGAAAAGCAAACCCTTCAGCACCCACAAAAGAACTCTGCTAACAACCCTACCACAAGCCCAGAACAACTCTCGAAACCTCCAAGAAGACACAACAAAGATAATTCTAACCAGAGGCGGCCTCAGTTGCTGTGGCCCCTCGGTGAGCCTGGGCGGGTTGATTATGCTTTTTTTTGAATGGAGGGGGTCGAAGGCCGAGGGCTTCAGGTTCACCGGCTGGGTGTGTCTTAGGACTTTTCTAGAGCTTGGTCCATTGGCTGGGCTGGGCCTTGGGATTTGGCTTATAGGCAGTGATGCTACAGCACGAGATCCCGCAGAGCCCTCGGTCCAGTTGCTCGGCAAAGTGTTGAACAGTGAGTCCGAGGTTCAGGACTTCCCACAGTGCAGCGGCGCTTTGCTGCAGCAGCGACCGCTCAGCGGGCCTCAAGCGAATCAAGAATTCTTCGCAGCGGGTCCTACAGAAAGTGCAGGATCATATGGTTTCGGGGTTGGAGTAAACCCTGAAGCACCTACACTAAGCGCCCAAACGCCGCAAACCCTAAACAAATTCCCCCAGGCCCTACAACCTACTTATGACGAAGCACCCCCAACCCCGAACCCCTCCAAAGGTGCCCCCTTGGTTTCCCTTCCTTTCCCTGCCCAGGCGCCAGGAGCAGAGTGCGGAGCAGACGCGCTGGGGCACCAGCACCGTGCGGCTCCGGGGGTCGGAGCCGGGACCCTCCTGGTGAGGGATCTTTGAGGAGCCCTGCAATGGCTAGGGCTTAGGGGCATTAGGGTTTGGGGTTTTCATTTCGGTTCAGGGTTTTGGGTTAGGGCCCCCAACCCGAAAAAACTAACCTTATGCATCATTCTCAAGAACACCCGCTTTGTAAGGGTCGACTTAGGGCCTAGAGTTCATACGCAGTTTCTCTCATAATGGTGGCTCAGAGTACTGAAGACTTGGCGTTCGATGGCATTTAGAGACTAAGGTTCAGAGGTCAGCGTTTGTCCTCGCATCCTTTGCCTCCCTGTAACGTCTGATTTAGCTGGAATCGGGACTTGTAGAAACGCCTCAATAGTATACGGGATCCTTTGTTTAAGGTCCCCTGAATGAGGTACTCCGTAGGCTTTCAGAAACCCAGAAATCCTCAGTCTCACAACCCGTCCTCCAACCTCAAACCCTCAATCCCAAACCCTGGATCCAAAGCCTTGAACCCCTGAACCCCTGAACCTTAAACGTGTGACCCCGAAAGCCTTAACCGTCCCAAACCCTATAGACCCTATAGGCCCCTGAACCTTAAGCGCTTGACCCCGAAAGACCCTATAGGCCCTGTGGTCCAACTTCCGATCTCAAACCCTCACAAAACCTCACCCTAAACACCCTTACAACAGGAACCCTTAACGGAACCCTCAAAGGACCCTTGAAGGAAATCTTATAGTACCCTAAACCCTCAAAGGAAACCTTAAACCCTAAGCCCCAAACCCTTAAAGCTGCCCTAAACCACCTCAATGTAGGAACCTGATTAAGAAACCTTGGGCCTTTGTTAGGGTTCCTTATGTGAATCCTACTATTTTGGGGTGATAGGCCCAGGGTTTCTTAATCAGGCTCCTACATTATTATAGTACCCTTATAGATCCCTCATAGTAACCCTTATAGACCCCTTTAAAGGAACCCTAAAATAAGGGCCCAGGGTTTCTTAATCAGGTTCCTACCTCCTAAACCCTAAACCCTAAACCCTAAACCCTAAACCGCAAACCCCATGGCCTTGAGAGCCTCCTCGAGCCAGGTCCTCGGCTCACAGCACGGCACAGTCTTTGCGACGGGCTTTTTGGGGTTTAGGGGTTTTTTGAGGTTTAGGGGTTAGGGGTTAGGGGTTAGGGGTTAGGGGTTTAGGGGTTCGGGGTTTAGGGTTTGGGGTTTGGGGTCTATAGGTGTTAGGGGTTTAGGGGTTAGGGGTTTAGGGAGTTTAGGGTTCGGGGTTTGGGGTCTATAGGGGTTAGGGGTTTAGGGTTTGGGGTTCAGAGTTTACAGAGGTTAATGAAAAGCGTTGATGTTGGGCTCATGTTGCGGGACGTCTTGTTGGGGCAACATGCAGGCTGGAGGGATTGGGGTCTACAACGCTTTGTCTTCGTGTAAGGGAGCTGACAATTCCTCTCTGTGAGCTGTTGAACCATATTTCAGGCCACAGTGCACGAAAGATCGAACAGGCTTGCAGAGTTAACCCCATCGACACCCTGTCCTCCTCAACTATGCAAAGATGCGCTTCAACTGCCTGGTAATCCCGTTTAGGCCAACACCGGAACATGCAATCCACCACTTCCGACGAAGTCCACATTGAAGTTGTACTCTGGACCCCCAACAGCCGGTACCCCAAACCACGAACCACAAGCCCTTTCGAGGCTTGCACAGCCCTAAAACCTATACTTAAACACCTCTCAGCACACGCCAAGGCTCAGATACCGCAGCAATGG
Organism: Symbiodinium sp. clade A Y106; assembly: GCA_003297005.1. NCBI lineage: Eukaryota > Dinophyceae > Suessiales > Symbiodiniaceae > Symbiodinium > Symbiodinium sp. clade A. The sequence goes on from BGNK01000905.1 coordinate 3,300, forward strand.
TCCTGCCTCTGGTGAGTCGAGGAGCTGTAGGAGCCTGGCTTACAAGGCTGCCCTTGGAGATGTGGGCTAAGGGTTTAGGGACGTACTTGGAAAGCCTGTGATTTTCTTGCAGGCCTAACAGGGTTGAGGGTTTTTGTTTACAGTTGCTACTCTGACGGGTGCAGAAGAAGCCTACAAACCCTAAACCCGAAAACTTAGAAGCCTCAGAAAGTCCCCAACGCCCTTCAAAAAAGCCAGGCGAATCCCCGCGGCCTCGCCGGCTGCATCAGCTGGCCCTGCGGTGCGTGGAGTAGGCACTTCATGCCTCAAGGCTGCGCTCTGGGGTTTGGGGTGCGAATTAGCTTCAGCGCGTTTGAAAGTTTGGGCTTCCAATAGGGGGTTGTATAGAGTTCGATCTCTCGCTGTAGTAAGGTTTCATAGAGTTCAAAATATTTCGGGTATGCGGGTTTTGAGGCTAATGCCAAGGGTCTAGGAGTTGGGGTGTGGGGACTTGGCTATTGCATTAAAATTCCCGTGGCACGTGTTGAGGGTTGAGGACTGGATGCTTTAGGTTCAGACTGGTTTCGGGTGTCGTATCGAGCCTCGGGTCTAGGATATTTTAAACACAAGGAATATCTGGTGGAACTGCAGATTTCTGCAAGACTCGTAGGCAGCATGCATGTGATCGAAGCAGCAATCGCAGTATGAAAACTTACCCTAAACCCTAAACCCTAAACCCTAAACCTCTTTGAAGCAGTGCCCCAATGATGGCCCGATGAAGCCTAGGCCTTGAATTTACCTTCGGACCAAGGGGCTATAGCGGCCCTACTATAGGGGCCTTAATAATTTTAATATGATTTTGGGGTATACCATAATTGTAATAAGGAGCCCCCACAATAGCCTTAATAATTTTAATATGATTTTGGGGTATACCATAATTGTAATAAGGAGCCCCCACAATAGCCTTAATAATTTTAATATGATTTTGGGGAATAATAAGGAGCCCCCACAATAGTATAGGTACTTATTTAGGCCCCTATGCTACTTCGAGTTCGACCCAAAGCCCCGAGTTGTCGAAGTCCGAGGCACAAGTCTCCATCGCTTGTTGAAAACGTGCGGGTGGGACGAAGTCCGGCTTGGCCTGAGCTTAACTCGGCTCCGTGGTGCTACTACAGGCGCCTGAATCAACAGAATGGATTTTTGAGTCACTGGGGGGGGGGGGCGATAATATCCGATGATTAGATAGGGACTATAACTATAAGGGATCAGGCTTGTTGCATCTCGGTGGATCTGCCGAGTAATATCCTGACCCCAAAGCAGGGCTTGGCCTTGGCGAGCCCAGAAATTGCCGGTGCGTGAGTCTTTCACGGTCTTTGGGTTGCAAACCCTAAACCATCCTAACCCTAAACCCTAAACCATCCTGAACCCTAAACCCTAAACCCCACTCCCTAAACCCTAAACCCCACTCCCTAATCCCTAAACCCTAAACCATCCTGCTTCGGGAAGCCATTGCTCCTTGGCAGACGAACCCGCCATAGACACCGACTCCTAAACCCTAAACCATTAATTAAATCTTACCTATAGTCTCCATTGTAGTTCCTTTTTGGGGTTACCTTATAGGATCCTAATTATATATTTGGTTAAACCAAAAAAAGGAACTACAATGGAGACTATAGGTAACTGACCGAAAGGACAACGCTCACAGCAACAAGCCCTCAGCCTTTCCGAAAACCCAAAAGAGCCTCGCTGTGGCACGGTAATCCAAGAACTGAACTTCCGAGCAGTACCGTAAGCCAGAATAACCTGTGGACCCTATCAGAGCCCTGCCCCTAAAGGACCCCTTAACGCACCCCTTCAAGGAACCCTTAAAGCACCCCTTAAAGGACGCCTTATAAAGGATCTCTTAAAGGCCTTCAGAGGAGATTTCTGCCCAAGCCGCAGCCAGCGTGAGGAGGTAGCGCAGTTTCAGAGTTTGCTCCCAGGTGTTGTCGTTCCATTCGTTCCATCCCTCCTTCTTCCTCGGGGGCGCTGCTACTTTTGCGGGCCGGAATGCGTTCAAAACTCTTCGGGTTCAGGTATTATGACATTATGAGGCATGGGGTGTGATTAGTGTTTAGGGTTTGGGGTGCTTGCCGTACGGCTTGTAAGATTCAGGCCCACATTCACAACTTACGAATGACATTGCCGCTGCTGAACGAACCCGAATGTTACTTTCAGCTGCCACTGTCAACAAAAAGGCTTTCATGTGCTTTCTAGCTTTGGGGTGGTGCTTCGAAGCTTCAGCCTTGCTGCACCATTCCTCCCAGCCCCCTTTTTCTCTCCCTTGGGGATGTTTGTTCGTCATTTCACGACCACGGGTAGAACCAGAAAAAATCCTTTGTTCGTAAGCTCCCGAATGGGCTAGGTGTCAGTGCCTAGGCCCTAGACCAGGCACCGAACCCAACAGACCCTGAACCCTGGACCCTCCAGCCCCTGAACTTACCGTATGCGCTAAATCCCGCACCACCCCAAACCTTGGACGCAAAGGCCCTAAAGCCTCAAAACCTCAACACCTGTAGAAACCCCATCACCCTACACCCCAACCCTAAACCCGAAAACCCTAAACCCCAACACCATGCTGCTCCGAGTGTACAACCCTAAGACTCTTAAACATTTAAACCCTTAAACCCTTAAGCTTAAACCCTTAAACCCTTAACCCGCGAAACCCTTAAACCCTTAAGCCCCGAAACCCCAAAATCCTTAACCACTAAAACCCTAAAACCATGAAGCCCTTTAGTCCCAAACCCTTATAGCCTTAAACCCTAAAAACCCTAAAACCCCAAAACGGGGCCGAGTGTCAGCGCCGCGCACTGCCTTGCAATCTCTAGCGCCTCCTCGAGGCTCTCGCAGTTGAACTGGCGCTTGCACTCCGAGATCTCAGAGGTTTCCTGGGGCTTTTTAGGGTTTAGGGTTTCAGGGTTTAGGAGTTTTAGGGTTTAGGGGTTTAAGGGTTTAGGGTTTAGGGGTTTAAGGGTTTAGGGGTTTAGGGTTTAGGAGTCTAAAGGTTTAGGGGAGGTTTCCTGGCCTTTGAAGGACGTCGTACTTAGGCCTTATGGGGTTGAAGAAGGTGTTGCAGTAAGTATCAGGTGTCGTGTGGCGTCGTGTTAAGCGGTTTACAACGGTTTCATAGGGAACGCGTCTTGAGTGAAGGAGGCTTGGGCTCAATTGAATTCGGGTTCAGCGGGCTTCGGCAAAAGGAAATCGGGTTGTGGTTCACGGGGTCAAAGGTTCACCGTTTAGCATTCAGTGTCGCTCACCGTATCAGGCAGATCAGGTTCTGTCGGTCGGAGCTTCGATTTCAGGGCGAGGAATTTTCAGTGTTAGAATGGTTGAGATAAGCCATTTATTAGGGTTTGGGGCGCTTGAGGGGTTTGGAGCTTGTTGGGGCTTAGGGTTTTGAGCACTGAGGCCTCAACCTAAATCCCAAACTCCCTACACCCCGTCACACCCTGCCCTAGCTAACCTCAGCTCACCAAAACCCTCAAGCCCAACTTCCATGAACTACACCTCCGGCAGCCGAGCTTCTTTCTCCTCCACGGACGAGGAGCACCTGACAGCACAGCACCGAAGCACCGTGAGCATTGGAGGTGGGCCCTACACACCAAATGCTGTAAGCCATTAAAACCTCAGCCCTAAACTGCACCTAAAGCCCTAACCGCTTAACCCCCGGCACAAAGGCTGCAAAACAACATTCCGAACCTGACCCTTAGCCGCTGCAAACCTCTAAAAAAAACTACTTGTGAAACCTCAGAAGCCTTATAACATCCTACATCAAAACCCAAAACCATGTCGGAACCCAGTCGAACACCCTATATGACCCCCGAAACATCCCAAATCCTGAGAACATAAAACCCGATAGTGACATGTTCCCGTAACGCCGCCCCTAAACCCTGAACCCCTGAACCCAAAACCCCATAAACCCTACATCCTAAATCCCGAAACCCTAGACCCTGAACCCTGAACCCTGGACCCGAAACCGCCGTAACGCCCTGCAGGCAAGCACCCGGAGGAAGATGTGGCCGGACAGGTCTCGGGGTCCGGCGCTTCGCCGGTGCCTGGCTTTCAATGACAAGTGAATTTAAAGTTCGGGGTTTCGGATTTTAATGTTGAGAATTTGGAGTTTAGGGTTTAGGGTTTCGGATTTTTACGGTTCAGAATTTGGCGCTGAGGGCTTAGGGTTTCTGATCTTTGGGTTGAAAGAACTTAGGGTTATGGTTCCTGAAACGGTTCTTTCAAGGGTGGGGTGCTTTCACACGGCTCTGTAGCTTTCTAGGGTTCTTGTTTGTGCGGGCGTTAGGGTCTAGGGTTTGTTTTGGGGTCGTCATAGCAGCTACGATAACACGGTAACATATATGCATATGTGAGTGTATACGTACATATGTATATAATTATGGAATATACACATACCACTGACATGTGTGTGTGGTCCCTGAGTAAATAATCTCTTCATGTATCTTACTTACTTCTATAAGAGAAGCCGTCATGATGACGACTACAGGCATACTCATGAGAGCTCTCGTGACCACACGATACTCGAAATTATGGTTCTTCTTCTCACGAACTTACTTCAAGCTACGCGCGAGCGCAGGGTTCTTCTTCTCAGACGTAGGTTGAACAGATCGGGGATTCGGGTTAATGTGACGTAGGGTCGAGCGGGCTGTTGAAGACTGCAACCGGCCCGGACCTGTATACCTGTGAAGGGTTCCGGAAGGATGCCCTGGCCTCCCCTAACGATCCATGTACCCATATTATAGGATATACTTTGGCCTTAAAGTTCTTAAAGTACCTAAATAGGGACAACATTGAAGCCAAGTATATACTATTTGGGTATATGGACCCTTAGGGCTACATACCGCCATTGGATGTTGGCACGAGCATCTTTGCGCAAAGACCACATACGACGCACAATGTCGCTCTCCTCTCACACAGGAAACGTTGCTGCATCAAGTCGTATCTGGCTCTGTCGTGACAAGACAAGCCGGCCAAACCCGAACCAGAAAAAGCAAGAAAGTAACTTTCCCAAGCCGGCGTCAAACCCCACCCTACACCGACAACCCCAAAACTTGCATCCCTATACTAGACCATACCTGGATCCCAGCCCACACTTCCCGAAAATACCGATCATATCCCCACCTACACTTCCCGAAGCTTGAAGCCTCAAAAAGTCCCCGCCTGCATCCGGGTCCCGGGGCATCCGAGCTTCGGAGGACGACATTTGCCCCGGCCGTTGGGTGCCGGGGCATCTTTGGCAATGTTTTAGGGACTAGGGGCCTCACTCCTGCAAGCTTGGGTTGTGGCGTTTAGAATAGTTAGGAATGATTTGGGATTATTCTGGCTTTTGTTGATATATTCGATGACAATGACATGACATGACATAAGTTTTGGAGTATATTGGAAGAAAGGACATGATCGTCTGTCTTAGGAGGAATAAGCGACAACTGCACGCATGCGGAAGATTGGGCCCACCTCGTGACTGGTTCCTACCATGAAGATTATCCTCGGGCCTCATGTCTCTCGGCAACGCAGTGTGGGTTTGCGGTTCACACGCGCATCGCGCCCTCATGCATGGCAAAGAAACGTCCGATCTTCCATGTTGCTCATGCAACAAGTGCAGCAAGCCGCTTTCAAACTCGGTGATATCTCAGAGGACTAATGGTTCAGACTTCAGACCCCTATCTTTAGGCATGTGGTTCGGAACTGTGTTTTTTTATTTCAGAGTAGCCAGTTGCCTCATCATAGAGTCATAGAACCAAGGCAGTAAGAGTCGCCAGACGCTGCAACTGAACCGCCCAGTCCCCATGTCCCAACCCGTACCAGGCTAGAGTCCTGTCTGGAACGCACAACAAGGAAAAGGGCCTGCTGCTTATTGCGGACTCGTGCCTTAAGGGAGACTTTCATATACCCCTAGTCTCCTAAACTTGCGCATTCTGATCGGGAACCACGAATATCGCGAGGACGCATGTAAGACCGACCCAGCAGTTCATGGATAAGCAGACGTTGTGAGACTTTGTTAGCAGTTCATGAGCTCTTCCTTCGGCAGTCGACAGGTGACAGCTGATTGGATTCTGCAAACTAAGTGAAGGGGCCTTAATGATTAGAATAGGATAGGGCTTTGGGGCATATTCTGCCGGGAGTCACGTTCATTGTCGCGCTGTCGACCATAAGCTTCTATGTATAACCCTACTTCTATTATGTCCGGTCCAGAACATAAACCCAAGTATAGACAACAGAAGGACCCTCAAGCAAGCTGGCGTTGGCCGTCTGGGAATCAGATTTGGATAAGCACCGACTCAGACTTGAGCCTCATAAAGCATGCGCTTTGCATCCCGCATCCAACACTTGGGCAGTTGTCAAAATTAGGGTCCCTTTTTGGGTACCCTAAATAATAAATGCCGTACTATATTAGGGACCCAAAAAGGGACCATAATTTTGACAACCACCCACTTGGACTGCACAGCCCTTTCAAATCGGATGAGCAGCACCACGTCCCTGTTTTATCACCTCCCAGACATGCCGGCGGCAGTCGCTGATAGGTCCAGGGAGGCACCTGATAGTACTGCTGTTCTTCAACATGGCAATACCCAAAACACTAAACCCTGTACCCTTTATGGTTTGCCGGTTCGGATCAGGATGTTGGATCCATCTTATCTTGAAAATCGTAAGTCGCGGACTCAGGTGGAACATGCGTGTGACAAAGCGCGTTGCTCAGGCATGAACAGATGCCAGTGTCTCAAGTGATGCGCAGAAGGTTGTGCAGTATGCTGTATATGCTACTGGAAGAGAGCTTACTTCGGCACTAGTTGTACGGAGGCCGTACGATAGCTACAGGGATTCTTCTACAATGCCTCCACTGGAGATGGAAGTTTTGGGGCGAACCACCCTGAGAACACATACGAGCCCTCATGCGGCGGAGGCTGATCTGAATGGCTCCACCATGGCGAAACAGGAGGGTTTTCCGCGCAGTCGTCTGCATTCGCGTACTCTGTAAGGTGGCTTACAATAATCGTAGGCCCAATGCTTGCATGCCCCGGGGTTTCACCCTTCATTCGCCTCGGGTGCATGGCACAGCCAAGCATATTGCGCTGAACACGGAAACGGAGACTCGACACATCACCCTTATACTTATCCTTATATAATCACCTCAATCTTCACCCATGTAGATACCCTGATAAGGCCCGGAAGGAAACCCCTCTAGCAAGTTTTCGAATCTTCCACTCCACAACATAAACCCTCGGGCATCCGTGTAAAACCAAAGTCTGTATACACCTTTCTTGATATGAAGCAGTGATTGCAACCGGGCTTCGCTGGGTCTTCTTATGGGATACTAGTAACGAAACTTGAAACCCTAAACCCTATATACCCTAAAGTCTACAGCCCAAAGGGCCTAAACCATCCTAACCCCTAAGCCCTATTAATTCCAAGCCCATAAACCCTTAACCCTGAACCCTACTACATCTACCACAAAACCTAGCAACAGTCCCCCCAACCCTATAGGCCCCAAATCCTATAAGCCTATAAACCCTGCAAACCCTACAAGCCCTATAAGCCCTAAACGCCCTAAACCTTATTTTAAAACAAACCTACTTCATACCATTGTTCATATATGCCAAACTCTAAACCCTGAACTCCAGACAGAAAACCATACACCCTGCTATAAACCCCTGCTTCATATACCTCGGCGCCGAGCCCGGCTGCTCCGAGCTACGAAGGGGCTGTCGTCGGTGCGGGCCTCACCAAGCTTAGGGCTTTAAAGGCTATGGTGAAAATAGGGGCGTGAATAATTCGAATGAATTTTGGTGTATATTCTACTTTACATAGAATGAGGAACCCTAAGGAATAATGTTACTTAGTCATTGTTGAAGCTTCTATCGTAGGGTACGGTTTGGGATTTTACGGCTTAGGGCTATATGGGTATAGGGCATTTTTCAGCATCCCTTGATCCAAGCGTTCCCGGGTTTAAGGCTTAGGGCTCATCGGGTTTCAAAGTTTAGGGTGTAGGGCTTCGGGCTTTCGAACAGGGTTTTCGGTCTACCGTACTATACTACAATACTATATCCGTAATCAAGAGGCGCAAAATAGTATTGGTGATGATTTAGGCCATATAGCAGGGTTTAGGGCTGGTGAAGAGCTTATTTAGTGTTTGGGGTTTAGGGTTTAAGACTCACTGAGCCCTAACGTAGACCCGAACCCTGCAGACCTGAATTAATAGGAATCCCGAACCCTGACATTGTAAGCACTAGGCACGACCCGAAACAGAAAAACCTGTCGCAGGAACAGTAAACCCTGGATCTGGCATCATAAACTTTAACCCCAAAGCCGTGAACTGCGAAACTGGTTCAGAGTGTAAGGTTGAAGAAACACTTGGGAGGAAAGAGCTTCCACTGTGGGTTTGGTCCTGCGATGAGGTCGTGTGGTTCGATTCCCACACCCACCCTTAAGCCTCAAATCCTACCTGTCCTACCTCTCCAGCAAGCGACACGCGCCTGGACTTCAACCCCGCTTTGGCGGCCAAGATGCCCTGCCTTGGCCGTCATCGGTAGGCTTAGGGTGGGGGTCAGGGCTTGGGGGCTTGGGATGGTTCTGCGGATGACCAGGAATCAATATCATGATTCGAAGAACATGCTTCTGCGTCGACTTCGCACACCTCGCCTGATGCTGGTGGGGCCATCTGCGCGGGACGGCGGCCTCAAAGCGGAACATGGCTTGCAAACTCAGGAGTCTGTAACATAGGGGCCTGAAGAACTAGAATAGGATCTTGGGGTATGATAAGAATGTAAAATCAAGGGAAACAGAATGCTGGGATATTTGTATTTATTCCGACCTCTAGTACTGCAGTTTTGCTACAATACGCTGCCCAGCTTAACCCTATCCTAAGTATTACAATGACAAGAGGCCATAAACCGTAAACACTGGAAACCTGTAAACACGTAAACCCTCGACCCTAGACCCCGAGCTCCTGAACCCCAAAGCCCTAAACCCTCTCAACTACTTTACTAAGCTTGTAAGAACCGCACACACTCAACCATTTACCCGACACTATAATACGTCCGCACTACCCTTAAACCCTAAACCCCCAGGCTCAAACCCCTCGGCGGACCTCGGCATGCTGTTACCACTGGAGGCAGCTTTCGGCCTGCTCTGATACAGACCCAGAGGCCCACTGACATCGGGGGAGGCTCATGGGGTTTAGGGTTCAGGGTTGCGGGGTTCAGGGCGGTAGGGTTTGGGGTTTTGGGGTTCAGGGGAGTAGGGTATAGGGTTCAGGGTTGCAGGGTTTGGGGTTTAGGGGTTGAGGGTTTAGGAGGTATGGTCTTCGGTTAGGGTCAAAACTGTTATACAGCAGAGTGTTTAGTTTAGGGTTTAGGAATCGTGGTTTTATGGTCTAGGGTCCAGGGTTCACGGCCTATGGGTTCAGGACTTGGGGCTTAGGGACTTTATATAAACCCCTGTATCCCTCCTAAAAACCCTCCTGTTTGCAGAGGCATATAAAAAAGGGGCCTTTATAACTAGAATAGGGTTTGGGGAATATCATACTATAATTATGATAAGGAACCCACAAAACCCTACTCTAATTCTTAAGGCCCCTACATTACCCAAAGATTTCCCATAAGTTCGGCCTCTCAGCATCCCGTGAGCTCGTCCTGCGGAGGGCTGTTTGTGTCGGATCCAGCAGGGTTTAGGGTTTAGGGTTTAAGGTTTAGGGTTTAGGGTTTAAAATTTAGGGTTTAGGGTTTAGGGTTTAAGGTTTAGGGTTAAATTTAGGGTTTAGGGTTTAGGGTTTAAAGTTTAGGGTTTAGGGTTCAGGGCCTTGCGGCTTAAGGTTTAGGGTTTCGATTCTTCGTTTTATGGCGGCCGGTTTAAGTGCAGGTTGGTGGCTTTTGGGCTTCTACGGTTTGGGCAGATCCGCCACAAAACCCAGTCAAGAAGCATCAGAAACGCACACCCAGGGACCTAAACCTTCAAACCATAAACCGAAGCCAGACTGTGTGAAAGTCCAAATCCTTCGCCAAACCACCCAAAAAAATAAAAGCGCTAAACTCTCCGAGCCTTGGAAAACTACACATGGAAACCCTAAAGCCCTACAAACCCTAAACACTAAAATCCGAGCGCCCTAGACCTCAAACTAAACCCTAAAGCCATACGCCTAAGCCCCTAATGTAGGAACCTGATTAAGAAGCCCTGGGCCTATCATTCATATAAGGAACCCTAATAAAGGCCCAAGGTTTCTTAATCAGGTTCCTACATCAAACCACTACACCCCTGAACCCCTCGGCAAGCTTTCTGCCATGGTCTTCGGGTCCTCACGGATGGGCTCGCTGCCCCAGGTGCAGACGGCCTGACGGGGTTGACGTTGGTTTAAGGTTTCGATTCTGTAAGGCAAATATCCGATCGCTGTTTCGAAGGCTTTGGGCAGGGCACTTAAGAACTTCTGTAGGTTTATAGTTGGTACGGACGAAGGATTGGTATGGTTTGGGGGCTTGTTGAGATGAGATACCCCTCTCTGTGATTAAGGGCTCAAGGGTTAGGGTGTATAGGGGTGCTTGCTTACAACAACATGAGTAAGCTTCCGACCCTCTACGAAATGCTGGAACCCTGACCATTGAACTCATCAACATGAAACTACTACATTGCTATATCCCAAGCCCCTAAACCAACCTCTTGTTCAAACTGAGTGAACGCTGAGGGAAGCCTATAAGCCAGATTCCGACATCCCCACCTCACGGAGGGAATGCCAGATTTCGACGAGGGCCTCGATGGGCAATGAAACGGCTTCACACACTGTTGTAAAAGGATTTTGCATACAATCTGTCGCAGTATGGGGTCCGGGGTTGTCTCATCTGTGAAGTAACCACTGTGGAATCTGCCTCCCTCTTGCAAACACTTGTCCACAGATTTTTCTTGGGCAAGCACACTCGTGCCTGCCACAAGCTACTTGAAGGGAAATGCAAGTGTCACCTCCTTAGAGAAAGGACTGTGGCAGGCATTGTTGCTGTACTGTAGAAAGTGAACTCCTGCTGACCTGTTTTTCTTTACAGAATAAGTGGCCTATACGGTGTTATTGGGGTTTACAAGGCTTGTTATCGGATGTTTGTAGAGAGTTTTTTAAATTACGGGTTCCTGGCTGGGGGGTCGTTATGATAAGCCCGCCACGATTTAGGGTCTATCTCAGGGTCCCGTATTTCACTGAAACTTCCGTTTAACATATCTCCCATGATGATGCTTTTCGGAAATGGCTCGGGCAGGTACGTCCCAAGCTTTTTGGAGTCTTGGTGTTGGGGGTTCTAGATTCGGGCCACTTTTGTCATGCTGGATCATGGTTGCTGCTAACAAGATCATGCATAGCTGTGAAAATCAGCAGTCGATGATGTGTTGTATGCTGCACGAGTTGGACTGGAATTGAAACTCCCGTGAAGAACCCTCCACTGACTGCTGACGACTGGCGCGAAACCCCTCTTCAAGTCGAAAACCCTTGACACCGTATTTTGATGCACAAAAACCGCGAACCCAAAGCTCTAAAACTTAAAACCTACACCCTCAATCCTAAACCCCTGCACTGCAAACGTCTGCAAACCTTGCTTGCTGAATCCGAAACCTCAGCCTTCGCAACTCAATATTAGCGGAGTTTTGCTGGAACTCCTATGAGCGTGCTAATGCTTAGACATCACGACGCTTTTAAAGGACCAGAGCTAGCAAAGAGATGCGATTATCATGACAGCCGAAAGCCGATCCCGGCAACCCTAAACCCTAAACCCTAAAATGTCTCCATTGCGAGCTGCAAGCTGAACCCGAGCATGCGCATCGAAAGATACCACAGATTAACCTCCGATCCCTGCAACGGTTTAGGGTTTAGGGTTTAGGGTTTGGGAAAAGTGCGACCTGCGCAGACAACATCCCGGACCCCTTCGAAAGGTGTACCCCCAAAGAGTAGTCAAACTCGCACCAGCTGCCACAGCAACGGCCTTAACAATTAGAATAGGGTTCCCTTTAAAGGGGTCTATAAGGGATACTACAAGGGCTACTATAAGGGTACTATAACAAAGCACCTCATACTTGGAGTTGTCGCTTTCGGCGGCGTCTTCGGCTGTGGCCTCGCGGACCAGGTGGGGGAGGGGCGGAGGGAGAGGAACAGCTGCGCGAGGTTCGAATCCTAAGCCGCAAAACCATACAAAAACCCGTCCACCCCTGAAAAACATTGGGCAAACATGAAGCCTTACCTAAACCCCATGTCAACCACCAATGCTTTGTCTGATCTTCCAAAAACCCTAAACCCTAAACCCTAAACCCTAAACCCTACATCTTAAACCCCAAACCCTAAACCCCATCTTAAACTCCAAACCCTAAACCCTAAACCCCATCCTTAAACCCCAAACCCTACACCCTAAACCCTACATCTTAAACCCCAAACCCTAAACCCTAAACCCTAAATCAAGCTCTCGTTTCATCTTCGACTCCAGCCTGCTTGGTGGCGCACTCGCGGGCCGCGCCTTGGGTGGAGGCGGCCTAGGCGCGATCCGGGGCGAAATTGTGGGGCCTATAGGGTTTAGGGGTATGTAGGGCTTATAGGGTTTAGGGTTTAGGGCAGGGTCTGTTGGGCTTATATAGGGTTTAGGGGTATCGCCGTGCTTGAATTGTGGCTGCGATTCCTTTTTGGTTGGTTGTTGTTGTGGTTGTGTGGCTAGTGTTCTGTGTTTTCCCGAGTTGATGTTGCTTTGGCTGCTCTTTTTGTTGTGGTGTGTGGGTGTTTTGTTTTGGCTATGCATCTTGTGTCGTTGTTTCTTGATAGTCGAAAAGGGGTTAGGCCCCGGGGCTCTTAGCGGTTTTGTTCCTATTTCTTTCGGAAAGCAAGTTTAGGATCTAAGCTTACGAATCACGTTAGGATTGAAGGTTTGGGGGGGTTGGGGGGTAGAGTTGTATCAGGGTTCTCCAATGGTTCTTCTTCGTCAGGCTGTTTGCAGGTTTCACCGGGCTAGAGGTGCGGGGTTTCATCTTTCTATTTGTGCTTTTGAGATGTTTCGGCGGTTTATACAGGGTGTAGGGGGGATCTAGGATTTAGGGGTTGGAGACTTTCTTGCTCGGTGAACCTTATCGGGTCTGGGGTGCTAGGCTCCGTTTTCTTTGTTTTTGGACCAGGCTTCAACGTGGCAACGATTCTGAAAAACTTGAGGTGGGAAGCTGGAAATTTAGGATTCTTTAGGGACTTTAGGGTTTAGGGTTCAGAACGGCAATGATGGGGGTGGAGAGGTGGATATCCTTGAACCTGTTCGATCATGATGCCGACACACTGAGCATCAAACCCCAAGCGATGCGCAGGATTTCAGACAAACCATCAGCTTGAAATGACCCCAACACTGTCGCCGAACACTCAAGCCCTAAGCCATGGATTCCGGCTGAATCGAACACTGTTGTACTGTAAAATAAAACGGAACCAGCAAAAGCCCTACAGAACCCTCGTGAAACCGATTCCTGAACACATCTTCCGCCGTGAGCCTGTGCCTCGGGGCATTTTCCGCTGAAAGGAGACCAATGGCAGAACTAACTACGATCTTTGAGTTTCCCTCCTCGCTTTTTCCCAACTAAGGAGAGCACGCACACACACACACACATTGAGAGTCCACGTAAACCCAGAAACCCAAAACAACTGTAAAACCACGAGGGGAAGCTGTGATTGACCCCAAACCCTAAACCCTGAACCCTAAATCCTCAGCACTCCAAGCCTGCTTGGAGCCATTGGTGTCGTCGGTACACCGGCCGGCCTGCGGCAAAATCTACGAATCCCGGGTGTCAGATGGGACTTACCGAGGATTAGGGATCCTCGCTATCACCAACAGGGGATTCTACTATTGCCATGGATGCTCTGCGTGAACGGACGGGGTCGGATCTGGACGTTATCATGGTTGGCCCATGGATGCTCGGGACGTGGAAAACAGCGGCAGGCGCGACGTTTTCGGCAAACCAACTCCGCCAAATACCGTAAGTACCGATGCATTCGAGGCCTCCACGCCTGCGCCTCCACTACCCCCCGGAAAACGCGACAGGCGCGACGTTTTCGGCTGCAAAGTCCACGAAACACCGCAAATACCGATGTGGTCAGCGTGTGCTCGGCGCGGGTGAACAGCACGCTGCTGCCTATTATTGAAGAGTCCAGGGCGCGGGATCCTTACACAGGCCCTGACCTGAAAATGTGAAGGGGGCCGAACTAATGTAGACTTTCAAGCATGAAATCCTTTCGACAAGTACCCCAACATAAATTCCCCAACAAGGCACCTCTGGCACAACCTCTCAAGTTTTTGCAATGCTTCAGGCTTCATCCTCATCATCATCGTCATCATCATCCTAGGGAGGATTACCTTCATTAGAACCAGAAGCATCAGCAAACCGCCTTCATCCCGCAACCACTACTGCTTGCATGACACACATCGTCAACAACACATTATCATCGTCAGGCTCATCACAATCATGCTCCACCACCAACGCCATGATCATCAGCGCCTTCTGCATCAACAATGCCACCTGCATCTCGCAACATGACGACGCCGAAATTGCAGCAACAGCACAAACTCTTATGAAAGCAGTATCCAGACTGGAGTGCAACTAAGTAGCCGGAGTCATGGGGGCCAAAAAACACGATATGTACCCTAAAGTCTTTCAGTGCAGAATCACCTCCCCCGGCCTAGTGGGTGCAGTCGCGCTCTTGGCCAGCGGCGGTGCCCTGCACGAAGGCTGGAGGCTTGAGGCTCCAGCGCATTGATTTGGGGCCTCCGGTTTAGATCCTAAATTAAACCTGAAGCCCCTGAACCCTACGTCCCTAAAGCCTAAGTCCCTATACCCTACACCCCCTAAGTTCCTAAACCCTGCACTCAAAACATCCCGAAACCCTAGATCCAAATCCCCCAGTCCCTCATGTCGAAAGGGAAGCCCCCTCAAGCCCAGACCCTAAAAATCTCAAAACCCTATAGTAGAAGCCAGAAAGTTGGAACATCAATAGCCTCATGCCCTTAAGGTAGAGTATAGGGGATCCTAGCACCAATCCTCCTAAACCCATGTTCCAACTTTCTGGCGTTCACTGTAAACCGAAAGCAGTTCGGGCTTCAGATTCCATTAGGATGTCAGGGCCAAGCTCTGTCCCGAACGGGCCGCAAACAGCCAAGCCCTATTCAACTCTTCCAAGGCGTCTCGCACAATGTAGGGCTTGGGGTTTCGAATTTGGGGTTTAGGGTTCAGGGCAGCTGAGAGTTTAGAGTTGGGGGCTTAGGGTCCCTAACCCTAAACCAGTAGACAAATGCCCTCTCAGAGTTCTGTTTATTGCTATCGTTGGCCCGACTTGTTGACAGATTGCGATTATAGCTACTACTATTGCGTTGATTGCTACCGTCACGGGTACTCAAACTGGTGGTAGTACGGGTACTGCTACTGGCACTACCTACCATATTTCGACTACAACCACCACTACTACTGCTGTTGCTGCTCTTATTACTGCTACCGCTACTGCTACTTCTCTGCCACTGCCACTGCCACTGCCACTGCGACTGCCACTGTCACTGCCNCACCACCACCACCACCAACCCACCACGACCACACGACCACGACCACCACGACCACGACCACGACCACGACCACCACACCAGGACCACGACCACGACCACCACCACCACCACCACACCACCACCACGACCACGACCACGACCACGACTACGACTATGACTTCGACTACGCCTACGACTACGACTACGTACTACTGCTACTGCTGCTACTACTTCTACTACTACTGACTACTGCTACTATTACATGGTACGACGCGCTTGAAGAGGCCAGCCCACCTGCTCGAGCCGATGCTCGGCGGTGCGCTTGCTGGCCTCGCAGCAGTTCTACCGGGATTTTGGGGGGGTTCCTAAGGTTTAGGGGCTTAAGGTTTGGGGAATCTACAAGGGTAGGGTTGTTTAGGGTTTAGGGACTTAGGACGTAGGGCTTTTAGGGTTTAGTGTTTTGGGGTTTAGGGACTTGGGGTGTAGGTGCGCTCAGGCCGTACTGCTTTGGAGATTTCGAACGAAGTCCTTGAGGGGATACTCACATCATAGACCTACTTCGTCTATCGTTTAGGATTGCGGGCGTGGGTGAAGTGTTTAGTTTGTATGTACGTTTTCTGATTCTCCGGCACATCCCCGAAGGCAAGACTCAAAACCCTAAGCGGCAAACCTTGAGCCCAAACCCTGAACTCCTAAACCCTAAACCCCTGAGTCCCTAAACCCTAATCCCTAAACCCCTAAGTCCCTAAACCCTAATCCCTAAACCCCTAAGTCCCTAAACCCTAATCCCTAAACCCTAAACCGCAAACCGAAGTATCGACCCCCAAGCCCGAACCCCAAAATTCCCAACGACAGTCATCAAATGCCTAGGCCTTCTGTCCTTCAACCCTTAACCCTAAAGCGCCAAACCCTACAGCATAGTTGCTGAGCTCATCGGGGATGTTATTATCCCAGAAGTGTGAAGTGTACTCACCAAGCTACGAATAATCATGGCACTGACAGCAACTAAAATCCTAACCCTAAACCCTAAACCCTAAATCCATGACCTGAACCAGGCCAATAAAACTCCCGACGCCTCAAGCCAGGGGTCTTCGACTGCGGGAGCATCCCCGGCCTAGAACACTCGCCAGGTAGGGCTGAGGACGAAAAGGGTCTTTTTTTTTTTAAAGTTTAGGGTTTAGGGTTTAGGGTTTAGGGGTTTAGGGTTTAGGGTTTAGGGCTTACGGGGTTTAGGGTTTAGGGTTTAGGGTTTCAAGGTAGAGCTGGGGACGGAAAGGGTCTAGGGTTTAGGGATTTTTTTTTTGAGCCCCTTTTCGGCGATCGCCGAAGGTCTCGAGAGGCTTGCACAGGGTTTAGGGTTTAGGTTTTAGGGGGTTGGGTTTAGGGTTTAGGGTTTTAGGGTTTTGAAATCAGGGTCTGGGGTTTAGGGGGAAAATGGTACCTGTAGCTCATGGCAGGTCTCGCGTTTTTGGTGTTGGATCTTAAAACAGCTTTGGGAGTTCGGTATGTGGGCGATTCAAAACTTTCGTGTCGCTAAACCCTAAACCCAAAGCCCCACACCCTAATC
This sequence comes from Symbiodinium sp. clade A Y106, assembly GCA_003297005.1. NCBI lineage: Eukaryota > Dinophyceae > Suessiales > Symbiodiniaceae > Symbiodinium > Symbiodinium sp. clade A. The sequence goes on from BGNK01000905.1 coordinate 20,409, forward strand.
CCCAGAGGCTCTTTTTAGGGCTCCGGATCGAGAACGGAGGGTTCTTGCACACACCGTAGAAATCCAAATACCAAAACACCAAACATCAACACAAATTGCAAAACCCTAAACACCAAAAAATACTAGAACCCCGATTTCAGATCTTCCGAATTTTCTCCCTTCACCCCATGGTAACCCTTGTAGTATTCTCAAACCTTTAAACAGAACCTAAACCGCTGAACCTTAAACCCTAAACCCTACACCTCCAAACCCCTAAACTAAACCCCTAAACCCTATTTCCATATTTCTGAGAATTCTGAGGTTTCTATAGATATATATATATATAGAAAGAGAGAGAGAGAGAGAGTGCTATATATATATATATATAGAGAGAGAGAGAGAGATCTATACATATATATATATGTTTATATGTGTATATGCATATATATATATATAAAGGCCCAGCCTGCCCGACGTGCTCAACTTTGGAGCGCTTGCAGACCTGGCGCTGGGAGCAGCTGAGGGCTTCGAAGATAAGAACGGCTTAGGGTTTAGGGTTTTAGGGCTTAGGGTTTAAGGGATTTAGGGGTTTTAGGGGTTTAGGGCATTAAAGGTTAGGATTTAGGATTTCGGGTGTAGGGCGACTTGCAAATTGGACACGTTTTTTGCAGGTAAAGGGGCCTTAACAATGAGACTGGGGTTCGGGGGGTATGTGATCATTGTTATACATATCCGGGTAGCCTTGAGAATACAATGAACATTTTTCAGAACCGGATGTCTTGTCGCAGATTGTATATCCTATGATCACGGCAGCAGTATCAATCATGAAAACTTCACAGCGATGCTGCGCTGCTACGGCTATGTGTGTAGCTCTTGCGGAAGAAGAAGTCGCAGTAGCGGCAGCAGTAGCACCACCGCCACGAACACTCATCAAACTACTGCCATGGTTGCTGCCATGACAACGATGACGGTTACTACATCGGTCGGGCCAATTTTTTTACCACACCCGTCTAGGAACGAACTTCTATCGAGAAATTCGACCACTTCGCACACAATATTGAGGTTATTCCACAAGTACGGTCCGACTGCTCCAGGCTGCTCTACAAACTTTGGCACCTTTTATCGACCGTAAACCTTCAACCCTGAATCCTAAACTCTATCTGGACACTAAAGAACCTAGATTTTTAGGGCTCCTTACTATGAGTTCCTTTTTTTAAGTCCTTAACAAGGTAGGTTATTTAGGGTTCAGGTAAACCTTGAACATCGGAGCGGGACTTCGCAGGGGGAGGCTTTCGTGATCCTCGGCATCTTGAGATTAGGATTTAGGGGGCCTGAACCCCACAGTATTGCTAAACAGCCCCTTAACCCTGAACATTGGCAAAACCTGAGCCCGAAACCCTGACCCTAAACCCTAAACCCTAAAACCCTAAACAACCCTAAGCCTTGAACTCCGATTCCGAGTTTCGGCAAGCAAAATACTTGGGATCAGGACTGACCCTGCCACTGCCTGGCCACAGGACCCGCAGATGCGTCAGACCTCGCGGCCGCACTGAGGCTCGAGGCTCAGGCTTCAGGGGACTCTTACGGGCTTCTCTGTAAACCCTAAACCCTAAACTGCTTTACAGCTCAAGGTTTGGCGCGTAGTATATGTTTACGTAACATGGGACTTTCTCTCGAGAAAACCCTAAGCCCTAGAGCGTGTAGTTAGAGTTGAAGGTATAGGTTTTGGTGTGTAGGGCTCAGGGCTTCAAACTTGGTCACGCCTGAGGAGGACCGCTACACCTCTGCGTCGTTAGGGTTTAAGGTTTCGGGTTGAGGATTTAGGGGCACTAACACAACAAACTCAGCGCTGAAACGGCTACGTGCTGAGTTCCCAGGCCCAGGAATAAGCAGGGTTGCCCTCTAATTCTGGCAGAACTACATACGCAACTACATACAGGCGAACATACAGAGACAGGCAGGCAGGCGGGCTTGCAGGCAGGCACCCTATATTCTAGTCTCCATCGCGGCTCCCTTTTTGGCTTAACCACTTTTCTATTTCTAGGATTCCCAGTAGGCAAGGAATAAAAAAAGGGTCTTGGGTAGTTTTACAAGGAACCTAAGACCACAAAAAGGAAAAAAGGGCCCACTGGAAGACCTACTGTGGATTTGGGATCCTATGAGATAACTCAAAAAAGGAACTCCAGTAGAATGGAGACCATAGGTAGATTCAAAAGATTAAGACCCTGGCTTTCCGGCTTGGGGCTTGGGCTTACTTTCAGATGCATCACGCCCTCATATTAGGGCTTAGGGTTTAGGAGTTTAGGGTTTAGGGTTTAAGGGCTTAGGGTTTGGAGTTTAGGGTTTAGGGTTCATCATATTAATATTCATATGACCCTTAACCCAAAACCCCTAAACCTATCCCTGGGAGCCGAAACCCATCCACCTGCTGGCTGCAGCTGTGCGTGGAGCGCTGGCGGGCCTCTCAGCGGAGCCCTAAACCCTAAACCCATGCTTATAGGGCCTAGGGCTTGTGCGGTTTAGGGCTTCGAGGAAGCTTCAAAAGTCTTGCCGTTGAAAGATTCGAGCTGCTTAGGGCATATACGATTTGGAGCGGGCTGGTTTGGGTCTCCATGTTTGACTGTTAAGACCCACATCGCGCACAAAGGCTGCAAATCGTAAAATTCTCCCAACCTTAACCCAAAAGGTTGAACCCAAAGAAGCATAGCCCAAAATCCCAAAATCACCGACCCGTTGGCCCCAAAAAGGCAACTACAGCAAGCCCCGCGAATCCAAGCCGCAAGCTTCGGAACCAAGACAACTACATGACCCTCATATCGGGGCCCTCAAAGAGTAGATTAGGGTTTTGTGGTACAATTCAGCACACTCATAACAAGAAACCGTAAGGAATAGTCCTGGACCTTCATAATTTTACAAACAGACGCACCCTGCACGCATGGCACAGGATCTTAGACCCGTTGCCCCTGTCTGTAAGGGTTTGCATGCAGGAAAAACGTGGAGCGATCAAGCCCGCACCCAACTCTAAAGGCTCAGTTTTGCATCCTCGTGAAGCCCTAAGCCCCTAAACCCTACGCCCCTAAACCCCTAAACCCCTAAAGCCCTAAACCCCAAAAGCCCACTGAAACCCTCACTCACCCTATGAGTCCAACAAGGCTCCTGCCGGGGAGCCCTGGCCCTGCAGCTTCCGCTGTAAGCCTGACACCCTGAACCCAAAATCCTACATAGAAGGCTTTTTTGTAGTAGGGCCACAAACAAAAGCACATAAGCAAAAATAAGGATAGGGATAATGAAGGCCAATAAGCTCGGGATATCCCCATAAAATGCTGCTTTTGGGGGTCCCTATGTAGGTGTTAACGCCTCAGAGCACCGTCAGGCACTATAGAATGCCTCTAGCGCCGCTCAAAAGTGGAGTCGACATCGGCGGCTCTCCAAAAAATTCACGGTGCGGACACTGAAACGCGCGGCTCCTAGTTAGGGCTCATAAGTTTTAGGGTTTGAGACTCAGTGCCCTGAACCCTGTAGCAGAGAGACCTAAATAATAGTTCGACGGTGTTGCGAGGGGAATGTTGATACTGTAGATGCTTTCAGAACAATACCACCAAATACTCAAGCCTATGTATGTTGACATTCAGCTTCCCCCATCCAAATCCCGAAACCCGAAACCCTAAACCTTAAACCCTGAATCCTCAGCCCATACCAGTACTTTCCTGGACTACACTTATGAAGCCCGTTTCTTAAGGTCGGTTCCCTTTCTTTCAGGATCTCCCCTCCGGCCTGTCCCCACCTCCTCCCGCTTTGGGCACAGCTGACCTGCGGCTCTTCGAAACTTTCGATGTTTTTAGGGTTTAGGGTTTTGGGATTGGAGTTTCGGGTGTAGCATTTGGGGTTATTACGAGAGTTAGGGGTCAGGGGTTTAAGGGGTCTTACAGTAGACGTTCTTACAGTCATAGAGATGGTAGGAAGGTCAGGGTTTAGCATGTGTCTTGGGATTCTACGTAGTTCTCGCTTGAAGCGATCCCAGGCCTCAAGCGTGAAGAAAACCAAGTCATGCAACCTGCTATGTTGTTTCAGCAGCCTCATTCATTACGTACATGTACGGGCCCCTGTAATTTCTAGGATCATTAGTAGGGAGGGAATGTTTAGAGTTTATGGCAAGGCTTAGGATTGGGGATAATTAGATCAGATCCGCCAGCACGTTGTATCAGGTTCCGGGAGTCTGACATGGCCACACACGCCCATCGGAGCCCACGCGCAGACCCCAAACCCGAACCATACAGCTCCAAACCCAATTCAAACCAGGCTCGCAACGCGCTAGTGAGCGAGGATATGCGGAGGTGGGAAAGTGCTGTGTTTACTCGCGCCGTCACTCACTATGCAGTATTTCCTCCTGCTGCAACTCTTTGCCCCATCCCAAACCGGTCCTGGCCTGTCTGCGGTGCCTCCTGCTTTGGGCACGTTTGGCCTGCAGCAGTTGCGAGCATCCTAGGCAACCTAGCCTTTTTGCAGATGTACGTTGCGCTTAGCAAACAACAAAGCTTGAAAGCGCGACTACGAGGTGAAACCGCAACTAGAACATTGCCGTGCACAAGTGCCTTGGCGTGCCACAGTCCTACTGAAGCCAAAAGCTTCGTCAGGCACATGATGGGACCGGCTAAGAGTGCTACCAAAACTATCAAGTTAAGGGCTACTAAAACGGCTAACTGTGAGGTCACTATCAGGGTTACCAGGGAGCAAACACTGCCACACAACAAGACTCGCAAGAAAAGCAGCAGTCAAACCATGGAATAATCATACTAGCAGTAGTACTAGTAAAAATGAGGCCAAGAATCAAACTAACATAATGATTCCGCAAACCCAAAACCCCTAAACCCCTACATCCCTGAACCCCTCAACCCCTCAAAACCGTAAACCCCTCAATCTCTAAACCCTAAACCCTAAACCCCTAAAGCCTAAATCCTAAATCCTAAACCCTAAACCCCCGAAATCCTAAGCCTATTGCACGCAAAGGGATCTGTTCGGATTTGGACCGCTGAAGCCTTCAGCTCCTTGGACGGACCCCAGCTGCTGAGATACCCAGAGATCCCAATACCCCTTAATTAAGGAATATACCTTAAATTATAATAGGATCCCTAATATGATTTAAGGTATATTCCTTAATTAAGGGATATTGGGTTCTCTGGGTACTATAGGGCTCAGGGGTCTAGAAGGGTTTAGGCGTTTAAAGGGGTGAAAACGGGTTTAGGGGTTTAAAGGTGTTCAAAAGGGTTTAGGGTCTAGGGGTCGAAAAGGGTTTTCGGGGTTTAGGGGTTTGACAGGGTTTAGGGTTTAAAAGGGTTTAAAGGGGTTTAAGGGTTTGAAACGGTTTAGGGTTTTGGTTTTGGGGGGTTTAAAAGGGTTTAGGGCTAGGGGTTTAGGGGTTTAGGGGTTTAGGGGTTTAGGGGTTTAGGGGTTTAGGGGTTTAGGGGTTTAGGGGTTT